>DF359962.1:19753-63579 GCA_000787875.1 Solanum virginianum | reverse complement strand
CTAGTTGCTTATATCTGATTTGACCCGTTTATACTTGACCCAATTCGCCCCATTATTTTTTGTGAATACTATTGTCATATTTACTAATCTTTTTGAACCCCTCGATGGAAATTCTGCTTTCGCCACTGCCCATTTTATGTGTCATCTTTTCATTTTTTTTAGTCCATCTCAAAGAATCTCATCTTATTCTAATTAGAAATAATTTAACTTAAAGTTTTTTTTACCTTTAATAAAATGATTCTCAGCCACTTAAACATCTAATAATTGTTTTGAATTAATTACAATTTTCAAAAATTTTTCTTTTTTTCTAAAACACAGTGCTAAATCAAAAGATATCACATAAAGTTAAATAAAAAAAATATTGTTTTTTATTTTCTCGCTAAGTCAATAAAAATATAATGAAAATAGCCAGAGGAAAAATGGTAGTAATACGAATGAATAAAAAGATTGAAAGGATAAGGGCATATGTCGTGTCAATTGTTGAACAAAAGATCAAAGTTAGTAGAAATTGGTTTGGCCCATTTTGAGAGCAATGTTTAAGAGAAGGGACAAAAAAAGCAACGAAATATGAGGTGTCAAAAGAAAAGAAAGAAAGAATATGAAACTCTTCTCTTCCACTGATGTTAAAGGTCATGTGCCATATTTGACATATTGTGGTTTTGGTTCAGTCTCTTTTATCTTTATTCTCATCCTTTTCGATAATGCTTACTCATACCAACCAAATACAAGTTAACAATTGACACTATGGTTACTACTTTCATAAATGAAAATTGTATAGATCCTAATAGTCAAAAACACAAAATTATATTTGGTTAAAGATATTTAAAAGGATGGTTTTGAAAAAGATAGAAGTATACTCAAGAAAAGTCATTGAATAGGATGATTAAGCTAAATTATCGAGGATTTGAACTTAGATAGGAGTATGTGAAGGACACAAATTAAGGTATAGAATTTTAGTAGGTGGCAGCGGATTGCCTTGTTCTCCATTCATATTAATAGTCAAGGTATTGCCCGTGTAATTTTTTATCTTTTGATTTCTCTTACTATTTGTTTGTTTCTTATTTTCTTGATGTGAGGGCCTATCGGGAACAAGTTGATCTCTACCTCTGAGATCGAGGTAGGGTCTATGTATGTTCTATCCTTCTTGAACCTCATTTTGTGGGACTATATAAGGAGCATGTTATTGTTGTTGTATATTAAAAAAGAAACTCTTTTATTTCAATATTTTTCATTTTATTTTTGAATATTTTTATTTAGTAATAAAGGAGACAAACCCTTAAACTCGAGAAAACTGTCAACGTTTAGGTAGAGAGCGAAAGAAAACAAGTCAAGTAGAAAACTTTTGTAACTTTTTTATTTCATGTATTTCTGTGTTAAACTTTTAGCCTTTTATGAATTTCACGTAAATATCATTAGCTCGTTAATAACATAAACTGAAAATAAGAGTTGAAATAATTCAGATCAATAAAAACACTCCTCAACTATAGCTGTAAGTTATTGATAAAGTGGTGATGATAGAAATTAAACATACTAATTAGTAATCAATTACAAGATTAGAATCGAAGGGAATAAAGTATTGAGCTCATACAATCTTTACCTAAGAAAATTCAAGAGATATTCAAGGCTTCTTCCCCAAAACTAACAAGAGGCTCAATATTCTTAATTAACAAAAATTAGTGAACTATACCCCCTACGGAATTCATTTGCACTAGCTACTTTAATGTGTCTAGATAAATAACCAGTTAAAAATATGTGGCCGCACGATGTGATCTTTAAATGAGGTATATGTTCTTCAAGGGTATTGGACATAATTTATTAAATATTATAATGCAAAAATATAAATTTATATCCCCATAAAGAATTTATTTAACTTAAAAAGATAAAAATTGAAAACCAACCTAAAATTATAGAGAACAAATGCTAAAATTATCACTAATTAAATGATGAACCACGTTTTGAGTTGGTTGCGCCTTCGAAATGCCTTTGCATAATTTATTTATTTTTAATAATGGACGGTCACACTCAAACTCATGCATGACTTTTGTCCGTTCCAAGTGATATCATGATAAAATGTGATAATTTCATCCAAATATTTAAGTTCTCATAGGGAGAACACAATATACTATTGATTTTTATGTTGCTCGGACTTTTTAAAAATATTGTTAGTTGTATGTCGGATCTTTCAAAAATAGTGTGTTTTTAAAAATTTGACACAAATTCAACAACATTTTTAGAAAGTCTGAGCAACTTGGATCTATTTACTATACGTAAAAGATCTTAGCCAAACCCTGGTTTAAAAAAAATTCAAAAAAGGTAGGTAGCAAAATAGTTGATCTTACGAGTGGGAATGATACGGTATGGTACGATATTAAAAAGTTTGATTTGATAATTTTGCTTTTTAGTTTTTTAAAAATATTATACCATGATCATATCAAATTAATTTAATATGATTCAATATTTTAAAATTTGATTTTGATATTTTGTAGTATGGTAAATTGATTATCATAGTTTGACTAACTTCAACTTGCACATATTTGTTGATTTTTGAAAAAAAAAATGTCTCAACTGTGTTAATTTGAAAAAATGACTTTTGATTTCTCAAAAAATTCAATTTAGTACTTAATTAATTTAAGTACAAATCAAATTCTCGAAAATTTAAAGAGTCGCCACCTAATTTTAAGGATAATTAGAAAACCAATAAAACATTTAAAAAGATTTAACAGAAAAATCTTTTTAAAATACCAAAGAAAGGGTTCGAGTTCAATTTTCATTTTGAGAAGAAACTAATCACTCAAAATGACCGCTAACTTGTGATTGACCGACGACTAAGAAGTTGACTAACTTTTTAAATTTGAATTAAATTTGACAAATTGACTAACTTTGAGAAAGTTGACTAAACTTGAAAATTAACTAGGTTTGAAAAATTGACTAAAGTTTGAAAGGTGACTAAGTTTGTAAGATATTGACTAAATTTTAAAGAATTGACTAAATTGAAAAGATAGACTAATTTTGAAAGAGGATGACTAAATTTGAAAGGATTAACTAATTTTGGAAAAAGTTGGCTAAATTTGAAATTTGATTGAAGTTTTAACGCTAAGAAAATCACTAAAATGAAAATTAACACAAATGAAGACATGTGGGGGAAATAATTAGATTAATAACAAAATAAATAATAAATTAATGTTTGTGTTAAAACAAAATATCAAGTATCACAACAAATAATAGATAGTAGACAAGAATAAAACAGAATTGGGCTTTGGCAGGCCCAATTCTTCTTCAGCCTGTCTTAATTCGATATTCTCTTTATATATATAAAATATCATATCAATTTTTTTTAAATGTATATTAAATATCATAATATTCAAATTGTAATATTATATATTAAAATTTTTGACTTCAATATGATATTTGATGTCTTCTTGCTATGCCCTCCCCTCCTTGTAAGTCACATGTAAAGAACAACAAAGAATATTCTTAATCAGAGGTCTTGAGTTTGAGCTCTAAGAATGAAAAAAAATTTTGTTGAAAATGTCACTTAAAAAATAAGTCTTGCAATATGTGATTCGAATTTAATTAAGGCTCCATCAGTTACAGGAAAAAAACCAAAGAAAAGGAAAGAGGCCCATATTCTTCTATATTTAATTGACCGCCATTTGCTAGCTTGGTCAAATTTCACAATGATACGTCGCCTTTTCGTATTTATTGACTGTCTACTTTTCAAATCATTATTGCATTTTATCACAATTTCTGATGAGATTTGTGGGCTCAATAAATCCTATTGGGACAGTTGAACAACTTCGCGGAAGCTGCCGCAAATGTAGATATAACGCTTTTATAGTAGTTAATTAAGAGATTGCAATTTTTCGTGTATTATCATATAGTTGTTGTCTTTATACTTTCGTAGTTGTGAAGCATACTATTTAACTCTCAATTTCTTTAATCCAAATTAGAATCTATATTGTGGTATACCATAGTGGAAAATTTCATAAATAGTGTAAACTTAAAATTTAATAGGATCAAATAGTTATATTTTACATAATTACACAATATAATCTTGGCTAAGTGATCTGGAGGGAGGAGAGAGGCGAACGAAATCGAGAGAGGAAGGAAAGAGGCGAATTGCATGTATATGTATATTTGTCAAATTGTATGTGTATATCTGTCAAAAAATTATATATGTGCAATTAATATACATATACATTTGTATATCTAGCGAGCGAGATTGAGAGAGGAAGGAGAGAGGTGAGCAAGATTGAGAGAGGGAGAAGAGAGGCAAGCGAGAGTAGAGAGAGGCGCATTGTATATGTATATCTGTCGAATTGACTATATATATCTGTCAAAATAATTGTAGATATGCAGCTGATATACATTTGTAATTGTATATTTGCAAGAAATTGGAAAGAGAGGAGAGAGGCGAGAGAGAGGAAGAGAGGAGAGAGAAAATAGCAACAAAATCTTAACTATAGCAACAAAACTCTAACTATAATTATAAATTGTAATTTTTTCAAACTATAGTTGTATAATGTAAATACATATTATATGTTTGTCTAATTATGTTAATTTTCCTAGCATAATCCATCATATTGTGACAACCACGATCAACTAGCCAGTAATGTTGAAAAACTTTATATAATTCAACCAAGATAACAAGCAATTAATCATTAAACAGAGATATAAATATATAAGAATGATAAGAACACTAACCTTACTTTGTTACAATAACTTATTTGAAAAACTTGATCTTCAAAACCTTGAAGATTGCTTTGCATTGTTCTTTCTTGAAATGAAAAAGATACTTTTTCTTATAAGTTCCATGAATTTTAACTTATCTAAAATAAATCAGTACTAACAAGCAATTACATTTTAGGCTTGAATATATAATACTTTATTAGATTAAAACATTAACTTCTTTAAATTACAACATATTTGTATACAAATATATTAATATGTGACTCTCTAAAATAGAAATTACTAACAAGTTATTCTTATTGTGCATTGGTTCATTACGATCTTCTCTTCTGCCACACGAAGAACCTATAAGTTCTCATTATTTGATTTACGTGTTATCTAATTATTTTTGGTTTACAAACTACCTTCAATTAACTACTCTCTCCGTCTCAAATAAATTAAATTTTTGATGCTTTTTTTCAAGGTTCAAAATAATTGAATTGTTCAAAGTTCAAGATGAATATTTGAAACTTTTTCAATACTTGCCTTTTTATTTATTGAAGTTTTATATTTTCTAGGAGATAAATTACACTGCATATTTATGACAAATGTGAAAAGTATGGTTTAAACTTTGTCTTTAAATATTTTTCTTAATATATGTAAATTGTCACACAAATTTAATTATATTGGGACAGAGGGAGTATAAGATTTTCTAAATAGATGTACATTACAGCATGAAACAAATCATTTATTCTCGATGATGAAGTTAAATTTCATCAAAGAAAATTCCCAATACATATCTCCATTGACCATTTAAACAAATTAACGATTACATATCATTGAATTAATTAACTAACAAGATCAGGCCTGGTCCTTTCAACAGCCAAACAAGTGCTAAGTAATTTCTTACTACCCTGATAAAAAGTTGCAAACTCAGCTGGCATTTTTACATTCTTGAATTCATCCTCACAATCATTCAATCTTGACATTGCTGATGATATTTTAATGTTTACACTTTTTGTCTTGTCACCTGTTTTTAATAATTCTTCTACCTCATTCAATGTCTCAAGTGCAGCATTATATGATTTTTTGCAACTAATACCAATATTGTCCTTTAATTTTGTGTCCGCAGGTGACAATGATTTTAACAAACTAGCCATAATTGGCTCTGCCAATCTGGCTTGCATAATTGTCTCTGATAACACTTCCGTGATGGCCTCTTTCCATGTATCAGCTACCTTTACAACTTCAGTGCAAAAGGGCTTGTCTAGAGCTTTTACACAAAATGGGCTGACTCTGTTTGCTTCTGGATCAACAAATGCATTTGATTGGGAAACTAAAAATATAAGGGAAGTTAAGGCCAGAGAGACCAATGATAATGCAACCCCATTTCTATTAGCCATTTTTTTTTTCTAACTTTTTTATTGTAAGTTGTTGTTACTTTTCCCTATTGGATATCATGGTCTTCTCTGGGTTAAGTTTGAGGTGATAGAGACGTAAAAGTATATAGGGAGTATGCTTGGAACATGTGGCTTGCATTATTTTACTCTTTTTATTGGTGAATTTTCCACCACGGAATGAAAGCATTTGTATTCACTACGAATAGTCGCTTACATTTGTTTTCCTTGTTCATATTTGCACGTTTGACCATGCGTGAAACACGGTTCCTCTTTGTTTGCACTTCCTGCACTTTTCCAATTTCAAAATTCAAATAAATTTATTTTTGATAGTATAATTTTATATATATATATATTTTGAATTGACAATTAATGTAATTTATAATATTTTTTAAGTAGTTTAAAATATATAAGTTTTATTTTTAAAAAAAAATTAAAAATTTCATGCACAAATTTCAGATTAAACTTAAATTATTTGGCTCTTGAAAAATGAAAGTATATAATTTACGTTATAGTGGTGAGGGGGATAGACAACTAGGAAGAAAGGATCAATTATATAAAATAAAAAAAAATTTCCCTTAGTTTTTTTTTTTTCAAAAAAAAATTATTGATTATTGGGTAGTAATGTTATCAGATGTTAAGTTTCTATTATTTGAAAATAATAATATTAAGGTTTCAAGCATATTTGACCCTAACTATTAATGAAGAGTTAAATAAATTTGTTTTATTTCAAATAGTTCGGAGACTAGTTTACTCCACACTTTTGTATAATAATCAATTTTTAACCTTGATAAACTATTAAATAAGTATTTAGCACGTCATCAATTTCGCTTAATATTATAACAAAATTACACAACATTTTATTTTTTATTGTAGTAATATATAATAGTACTAGATTTTAATAAGTAGCAAAAAAATAATATTATATTTTTCTGAAAAGAAAGCACTATAAGATGAAAAGAATTATAACAGAAATTGGTGCATAATAATTGGGAGGAAAAATAGGTAAAAACTTGTATTCACACAAATTTTCAAAGGCCACAAAATTTCAACTCCTATCTGAATTAAGACCACAGAGATTTTACTATAATTTTTTATTGTTATTATCTTCATGACCTGTCACTTTGATGACTAAAGAGAAGATGTCAGTATTTTTGTAAGTAATAATTAAATACAAAAGACAGCAAACAACTACTCCCGCCAGAGCTGAAAGAAGGTCAAATGTAATAAATTTATCTTAAATTATGTATTTCTATTATAATTCACTCTATATATGTAAATAAATTTAAAATTTTTAATTATTAACAATTAAAAATTAATTATTATAAAATTCAAAACAAATAAAAGTTAAAACTTAATCAAAAAAAAAAAAAAGAGAGTGAAGATAGGTAGTTAAAAAGGAAGAAAATTCATTGATAACTTTTATGGCAGAGTCAAGATTCTTAATTCCACTATAAGTTTCTTTTTCTTTTTCTAAAAAGTTTTTAATGAAAAACAAATAAATAAACAAAACGTAAAGAAGATCACGGAATCAATGACGTGTTCAGGACCGAACAAAGGGTGCTGACAGCATTTGCTGCGTCACCTTAACTACTTCACATCCTTACCGACACCTCACATTAATAACATACACTAAACGGGTTGGGTATCAAATATTTATCGGGTCGGATCAAATACCTCATTTCCATCAGAATTTTACTGCCTTCGTTCCTTTTATATGGCATCTTTATTATAATTATAAATAAATAGTTCTTAATACATGTCATTTTACAAAATCAATGAATAAATGATACTGTTTTTCCTATTTTACCTCTGATTTAATAAGCTCTTGAAAAGATATATTTGACCAATTATAAGAACTAAAAAATAATTAATAGTAAAGTTATTTTTTTTTTTAATGCAAGTGCAATCACAAAAAGTAACGAAAAAATAGTTTAAAATAAATAACAAGCCTCGTGTAGCCGATAAATATAAAAATAATAATTAACCAAAACAGACAAAAAAAAATCTCAATCGGGTCGATACCAAATTATGAGATATCGCATGAACCGGGTCGGAGTCTGTAGGTGGATTCTTCTGTAGAACCACACGAAAAATATAGTGAGGAAACTTTGTCTAATTTCTTCTACTATGTCAACTCTGTACACTTCCGCCTTTTACGAAGCTTCCTTCAGACACATGGGTCCACTTCGTCGTTTTCTTAAAGTGACCGGAGACAATTTTTCTTGAATTCTAACCCTTTAATCTTTTGTGGTTCTTCATCGGATCTAGCTTGAAAAAAGAAAACAAAACAGTGTTTTTTGATCTGCAATTGGAAATTTTTTGGTTGTCTTGACTGCAATGAATGTTATTCCATTTGGGTAAGCTGTGATCAAGTAGTTGAAAGTTATTGTTGGTGGAATTTTCATTTGGGTAAGTTGTGATCAAGCAGTTGAAAATTTGCATGTTGTATTCTTGAAAAAGCTGCTATTTTTACTGTAAAATTGCAGTTTAGCTGATTGTAGATAAGGTGGAAATGTTAAATTCTGCTGAAGTTTGAAAGGGTTGATTTGGTTGTACTTGAAATTGGGAGGATTGAGTTGTAGTTTGGAATTTGCTTCCTTTGGGTTGATTTGGTTGTACTTGAAATTGGGAGGGTTGAGTTGTAGTTTGGAATTTGCTTCCTTTCTTGATGTTCGTTGATGAAATTTATGACAAAGCTTATGGAAAGGTTTGGTCAAACTTTTGTTGTCTGAGAAAAATTTCTCGTGTTGATGATTTATTAAGGTTTTGAAGAGGTTCTTTTTGTGCATAGAGCCTGTGTGTAGAATATTGTACTTTGGGTTTTCTGGAGTTTGACTAGCTTAGATGTAGATACAATTTGTATATTTTAGCCTATAAAATTGTGAAATGGGAAGTTCTGCTGAACCATCATCTTCTATAAGCTTTACTTCAACTTCCAACACGTCGAATGGGTCCATTGACATGGGCCAAAACACATATGCCTGTGGTGGCTCTGAGACACAGACTAGTTATGAAATCATCAGCTTGAGTAAACTCAGCAATAATTTAGAGCAACTCTTGTCAGATTCCAGCTCTGATTTTAGTGATGCAGAGATTGTTGTTGAGGGTGTTTCACTTGGTGTTCATCGTTGTATATTAGCTGCCAGGAGTAGTTTTTTTTAGGGTATCTTTTTTAGGAAAGAAAAGGTAAATGGTGGAGCTGAAGGTAAGCCAAGTTATTCTATGGTCGATATTTTGCCTTATGGTAAGGTTGGATATGAGGCTTTCCGTACTTTCTTAAGCTATTTATACTCGGGAAAATTGAAGCATTTCCCTCCAGAGGCATCAACATGTGTGGACACTTTATGTTCCCATGACTCTTGCAGACCAGCAATTAACTTTCATGTCGAGTTGATGTATGCATCTTCCGTGTTTCAGGTTCCAGAGCTAGTGTCACTTTTTCTGGTAGGTAACATGCTTTCTGCTGATTCATATACATTTCATTTCGAGTGGGTTTGTAGTGCTCATTGCTATTCAAGCTAACAAGGACAAACAAAAGGTTATACATGCATCTCAATAACTGCTAATTTAGGTCTAAGTTGCTCGGACTCTCTAAAATATGTTGCTGAATCCATGTCGGATCCTTCAAAAATACACTAATCGTTGGAGGATCCGACACGCACCCATTGGCATTTTTGAAGAGTACGAGCAACATAGATTTAGACTATACTATGAAGTCTGTGAGTTTTTGGTAAGTGAATTTTTCTTTTAAACTTTTGTTAAATTGTTGAAGAAAGAAAATTTTGAATACATTAATCATATGAAAGTGGCGTCAAGATAATGAATATTCTGCACTGGCATACACTGCAGTATATACCATTGTGATGTGAAACCAAATTCATTCACTTTTTCATACATTAGTCCTACTTACATCATGATATTCTTTCAGTTAACATTGGTTGCTGAGAGAAAAGTAGTTCTAAGTTTCTTTTAAACAGAAATAGTTACTCATTGCAATAGGACCTTGTCAAGTTGACATGGAATATCTCCTACTCATCGATGGCCATAACCTTTGGCAGCTCACTGATGTTATTATGCTATAAATTTGATTTGTTTATGATGGTGTTTATTGATATGTTTGATTTTAGAATGCATATCTAAAAATTTAGTTTTATGCAGTCGGACATCATTTTCCTTTTGAGTTTTAAGGGTAGTGGTCGCGGTAGCCATTTTTGATCTGCCTAATGGTAACAAACACAACGAATATTGGACATGCATAAATATGGCTGCTTCAATTCCATAAAAGTTGGATGCATTTGCTAAAAACATAGAGAGAATTTGTAGCAACAACCAAGAGAACAGTCTACTAACACTAGCTTGTATAATTGCAGCGACGCCTTATCAATTTTGTTGGGAAGGCCCTTGTGGAAGATGTTATCCCAATACTTGGAGTTGCTTTCCATTGCCAATTGAGCGAGCTTCTCGATCATTGTGTTGATAGAGTAGCACGATCAGATCTTGAAAGTACATGTATTGAGAAGGAGGTTCCCTTTAAAGTTGCAGAGAGTATTAAGTTATTGCGGCTGAAATGTCAGGTTGATGAAAGTAAGGTTCTGCCCTTGGATCCCTTGCATGATAAGAGAAAAAATAGGATATACAAGGCATTGGATTCGGATGATGTTGAACTTGTCAAGCTTCTGCTGAATGAGTCTGACATTAGTTTAGATGGAGCCTATGCTCTCCATTATGCCGTTGCATATTGTGATCCCAAGGTTGTTACTGAGGTTCTTGGACTGGGTGTTGCTAATGTCAACCTTCGGAATACACGTGGTTACACTGTGCTTCACATTGCTGCCATGCGTAAGGAACCATCAATTATTGTATCACTTTTAACTAAGGGAGCTCATGCATCAGACATTACATTGGATGGGCAGAACGCTGTTAGTATCTGCAGGAGGCTGACTAGGCCTAAAGAGTACTATGCAAAAACAGAACAAGGCCAGGAAGCAAATAAAGATCGGGTATGTATTGATGTTTTGGAGAGAGAGATGCGTCGCCAACCAATGGCTAGAGATGCACTATTTTCTTCCCCCATGTTCGCCGATGATCTGCCCATGCAACTGCTCTACCTTGAAAACAGAGGTACCTTTTATAATATGCTTGGGTTTTCCTCTATTTTACCAAGCAACTTCTAGTCTTCCAATTGTGTAGGCTAGACTTCTTTGGTTGAAAATTCATACTAAGCAAGATTATTGGTCCCACTGGACTTTGTTCATTTATGTTGGTCATGTAATTAAGATTTAAGCATTTCATATCATTAGATCCTGATCTTAGATCTGGAGAACTCCAAAGAGAGTATCCTTTGAATATGTTGGGCAACCTTGACTGTTAATATTGGAAGCATGGTAAAATGTTGGCCTATTTGCACCAGGATATGCTGTTGATTAGTAGACGCTCATCTCCTCTTAAAAGTTGTTTATGTTAGCTCATTATTTCTATAAATACTACGTGAAAGTCACTGTGAGGCCAAGTTTTGGTACATGAACTACAGTTCTATCATTTTTTGGACAATTAGACTTGTCATAATACCAGTTGATACCACACTGAGAATATGAGGGAATTTAGGGTATACTTACTAATCCAGCCGGAATGGGAGAAAAAAGAAAAACAAGAACAAGAAGAAACAAACATAACACACGCACACACTCCTGATCAACTTCTTGCATTATATGATAACTAGGAATGTAGCCCTGATTTACCAGTTTTTGTTTCTGTTATGTACGATATCTATTCTGTCAATCTCGACTTGGTTTCTCAATTCTGATAAATCTGTTATGGCCCTCGCATGAATTAAATATGTCCTCTGAGCAAGTAATTTGGTGATGGCTTTTGTATTACAGTGGCATTCGCGCGATTATTGTTCCCTTTTGAAGCCAAACTAGCCATGGAAATTGCAAATGCTGAGACGACAGCTGAATTCGCGGACCATTTGGCATCTAAAGGTTCATCTGGAAACTTGAGGGAGGTTGATCTGAATGAGACACCCATAATGCAGAAAGAAAGACTCTTGAAGACAGGTATACACTGATAGCTAGTTTATTGATCAATGATCATCATAATGCATCACATTTCCTATTTATTTCCGATTCCATCATCATCTAATCAGTTAGCAATTTAATTGACATGAACAGCATCTAGACAACCCATTTTCTGCTGGAGAATAGGAAAAGAAAGAAAAACAAAGAATGTAAATTACTTTGGTTTATTCTGTAGTATTAACAATTGATGTTAAATACCCGAAGTTTCCAGGATAAAAGAACAATATATATGTACATGTGTGTGTAGGGTTTTCCCAACCTCCTATATGACTATACCATGTCACTTTATGTGCAATTTTCTTATTCATCAAATACGCTTCTGACATGAAAGAATGACTATATATAACTGGCAGCATATATGTGTCATTCTTAACTATATATATAAGTGGCAGCATATGTGTCATCCCTGTAAGAATGACTATATATAACTGGCAGCATATATGTGTCATTCTTAACTATATATATAAGTGGCAGCATATGTGTCATCCCTGTAAGAATGACTATATAAAGTGGAAATTCAGACTTCAAACTGTAATGACTTTGAGCCAAAGATGGAAAGTAACGGCTTCTTATCCTACTTTCAACTCGTATCTTCTGTATTTTAGCAAAATTCCCCATTTTTTATTCTTAGTCCTTTTCCTCCCTCGACATTTACATAAGAAGAAGGAAGAAGGGAGACACCAGGTTCGTAGATCCCTGTATAGGTCATCACCAGTTTTGGACCTCTTTATCCTCAAGTATGCTGAAGTCTGCCCCTTCCGAAAAGAAGATTGGCAAACACCTAATTTATCGTTCACAAATTAGAGAAGGGGGAAATAAGGGGAAAGGTGCAAAATTTCCCCTTCTGCTGTTTGTTTTGGAACAGAAAGTGAAAACACACAGATAAACTGTTTGGACCAACTGTTGTCGCTCTTATTCCTGAACATGTTCTTCTCTCTTATCTTCCCTTTCCTTACCTAGTTTCTAGGCATAGCGTGAAGAAAAAAAGTGAAAGAGATACAACTTTAGAGAAGAATCAGCAAGATAAAACAAGTTAGCAGCTCATTATTATTTTCTTTATATGGTAAACACCACCCCATCCTTAGTCACTCTCTGTCCAGGAGTCAATAGTAGTGGTCCTATGGTGTCTTAAACGCCCAACTTCGTTGGCTTGAGGTTGATGGTCCAATGGACTATGCTGTGCCTCACATTTCAAGTGCAGCACACTACTTTGCTGTCGTTTGTACATGAAATCGTTTCTTTGAGCTATCACTTAATCCCCAATTTTCCAGCTTACTACTGCATGTTTCTGGAAAGTTGGCATACAACTTAGTTCAATTTTTCCCCTTCTTTACTGTTAACTGTTCCTTCAGCAGGTTTATATCTTCCTTAACATGTTCTTGTTTGCACATAGGTTCCATTAAAATTGTTTTTTCCAGAATTGTATTTTCCAGTTCCTCTTCTCGTTACTCTAAATTGACTCTGATGTCATGGTTGCAGTTGAGCTTGGAAGACGATACTTTCCTCATTGCTCCCAAGTTCTGGATAAGTTTATGGAGGATGACTTACCGGACTTATTTTTCCTTGAGAAGGGCACTCCAGAGGAACAAAAGATCAAGAGGAAGCGATTTAAGGAGCTCAAAGATGATGTTCAAAGGGCATTTAACAAAGACAAGGCTGGACTTCATTGTTCTGGCTTGTCTCCCTCATCATCTTCCACCTCTTTTAAAAACGGCGGTGCAAGTGTCAAAGTTAGGAACCTGTGACAGTAACTAGGTTTCATCCTCCAAGTTGTTCTTAAACTCAGTTTTGTACGTAAGATACATAGTCTTCAAAACAGTATGTATCTTGTAAAACTTTCATTATAGTGCCTGCTCTACCGTTGGACCATTTTCAGATTTCATCTTGTTGAGCTTTTGTTTATAGTAGAATTGAAGTTGCATGAGTACAGGCTTGCCGAAATATTAATGATGTAGAAATGATTCGCGTGTATAGAGAATTTTTATTTTATCACTATGTAGAGATTAGGATTCGAAAACAGTCTCTCTATCTCTATGAGGTAGTGGTAACATCTGCGTATATTTTGCCCAATTCAGATTCAACTTGCGGAATTTCATTGGATATGTTGTTGTTGTTGACTCTGTGTGCCGCAAATAAACTTTTGAGCAACATGGTTTTTATGTTGAGTAGCAGATCATGTTCATGTTAACAAGATTCGTCTTTGAAAACGTAAAATTGACTTATGTTGCCTTGTTTTAACTCGACTTTATCTTCTTCTTCTCTATTCTTCTCGAACTAGAATACAAGTTCAAGTTAACAAAAATTTACCGAAATTCATTGAGTACATGTTTTGAGATGATCAAAAGCAATAAATTTGGATTTGGTCTACAAAGAAATAGGCACCCTCCATTGTTATACCATGAAAATCAGAGAGAAAAATAATAATTTAACAATTTTGATTTAAGAGGTTTACATGGGATTTTATAAATAGGTTTGACTTAATAAAACTAAAATAATGGTATTGTAAGCGAAGAAAATAGTAAAAAAATAATTTTATTTAAATCGCAACTTTGAAGGACTAAAAAGTTCAAACAATATTATTTTGATACTTTTAATATAGGATAGATAAATATAGATATATTACTTCTTTTGTCCTAATTAATGTGCACACATTGAATTTCAAAATTCAACCAAATTTTTTATATGTTTTTTAAAAATATTTAAAATTATGAATTATACGAATTTACAATACTTTTTACATTATTTTTCAAATAATCCTTTAGCTTAAGAAACAGCTAAAGGATCATTATCAATAATATATGTGTAAAAATCATCTTTTATTTCTCCTCAATTCCTCACTTTCAGAAACATCTTGAAAATTACAAACGCTCGAAATGTTTTCCTTTCAAAAAGTACAAATATTGTCGTGCTTCAAAGACTTCATCATTTTTTTTTTGTCAACTATAGTATTGTGCTCAATCACATCATAATTGATTATAAGAAATCTAAATGCAACACCATTATTAGCATAGCCAATAAACATACAACTAGAAATCTTGGACTCCCAATTTTTCTTTTCTTGGGATCAGACAATATAACCTTGGCAAAACACCCCCACACTTTTAAATTTTTAAAATTAGGGGGATAACCTTGTGCAATTCAAGGAGTTTTTCCTATTTTCTGGTAAAGAATTCTATTCTGTAAATGATAAGATAAGTAGATAAAATAACTTCACCCCAAAGACTATCAAAGGTACACAAAAACTAACAAGCATACAATTCATCATTTCTTTTAAAGTCCTATTTTTTCCTTTCAGACTCTATACTCTATTTGATTCGGGTGAATATGGAAGAGTAACTTCCTTTTTTTCACAAAAAACATTAAGCAAAGTATATTCATCATTTCTATCAGATCTTACTCTTTTGATCTTTCAGTGTGTTTGCTATGGTTGTGGCTATCAAATGGAAAGAGAGGAATGACTTGAGATTCAAAGCAGGCCACTACAACATTGATAGAGTATGCAGAGAGGAGGCTTTGCATATACACATCAAAGGCCAAGAAATGTCAAAATGGGGGACAACACTAGCTTCTCTACCAAACCTCCCTTGATTGGAGCTGCTTACTACGACTGTTTTATCTTACTGCCTGTCTCTGTGTATAGAAGGTAGTTTTGATTAAGCATTGTTTTCCAGGACGAGACAGCTACTACAGCCTATTGTTGCAAGCTTGAATAGTAAAACTGTTTTGTTTTCCTTTGAGAGCTTGGAGGTCTGCTCCTAGCTGGATTTCTATATCACTTGCCGTCAACACAATTTGTTTGTTTACCAAAAGAAAAAAAGATATCTAACAGGAAATGCCCCAATCAATCGTTATGAAAACCAGGGGCATACTAGCAGAAAGAAAAGCAACAGAGGCTCAACAGAAAATGTACCATCATAAAGAATCAAGGAAAAAGAACACTAATGAATGATGATGATACACGCACCCGCAAAAAAAAAAAAAAAACTTACTGAAAGTATCAGAATATATAGATATTCTTTATTCTAAAGAGTATCCCCCTCCCAAGAGATTCTTGAGCCTTATTAAGGATAGAAGACTGCACAAGGAAAAAAAAATAGAACATATAGAGAATCAACAAACCTCTATAGAGGTCTAAGGACTTGCCATCTAATAGATAACGAAGGGATTGCACCCAAAATCAGTAGTAGCAGTTTTCTTCAAGGGTGGTGGCTTGGACTTTTTTCATAACCTCGGTATCCAAGCCAACTAGTCAGCATGTCGACTAATTCATCGGGTCTCCGACCAGCATTGATACCAGCCAACTCTATCCACCAAGGCTTCTCAGAAGGATGGCTATGGGTTTAGGTCAGATCTATTATTTTACAAGTTTAAAGATATTTAACAGACAGATTTTACCACAAGCTTCTTTATATGAAATCAGTACTACCTTCTGTCCTGTCAGAAAGACCCTAACAAGATATTCAGAGTCCCCTAATCTACAGCATGAAGAGAAGGGGCTGTGGCGGGAGTAGCTACTAGCAATGGGGATGAGAAATCCTTTTAACAGAATGGAAGCAAAGAAAAACCAAGCAATCCCCCTTAAGATGTGCATCTCCTAACAAGAGACGTCTTAAAGATTAGGGAAAAAAAAAGACCTAGACAAACCAACAACAACGTAAGGTGCAAAATTGAATTATCAATTAGAACTAGATTTTTCTTTTTTAAGAAACAGCTTGAGGGGAAAATGACAACTTTATTCAGCAAAAATGATATTGAAATCAATCAGCTGGATTGAAGTGAACTTTTTAAACTTTCCCACATTGCTGGACCTTCTGGATGTATGTCAACAAAATATTTTACAAAACGAGCATTTGAACAAGCAAGAAGAGTGCTCATTGATAATGTTGGTTTTGCAGCACCCTTTTGCTTCAGCCATGTATACATTGAAAACCGAATATGGATTCTGTCCACATCATAGCAAAGATAAGATGGAAATGACACAATCGATTCCACTGGATAACCTAAATATGTTTTCAGTAGAAGAATTTTCTTCTCAAGCACATCTTTGCTCTGGTTCAGTGCTATGGGAGCCTGTTTAATCATATTAATTACAACATTGCAGTCCAAACCAGCATTTACCAGGCAATCAAACCTCTCTTGTAACTGGTCTCCTCGTCCACGGAACTGCTTCAAAGCTTTTGCCATCTCATCTGAATTTTCCAAGTAACCCAATCTCAATAAAAAAGAAGTTTTTTGAAATAATTTTCCCGGGTTCTGGGAAGTCATTTGCTCCGCGTCAAATTTTGATTTTGAAGCTAATCTGAATAAATTCAAAGGATCATCCTTTATAGTCTGACATAAACGACACTTGTCACCCTTGAAGACCCTTAAAACAGTCTTTGGTCCCTTCAGAGAATGTGAACCCAGAAGTTGTATATGTGTAGGTACAATATTTGCAATTTCTTGGGTCTCTAATCCTATCTCTAATAAGAAGTGCAATGCATGCCAAAGATTTTTAATACACCTCCGAGATAGAATATTAGGATTTTGACAGAATAGTGAATACATGTCATTCATTTTAACACCCAACTTCAGTAATTGCCCAACCAATACATAAATCTGTTTCCCAGAGCCTTCAAATAAGAATGCTGGGTTCATCTTAAACAAAGTCGCCATCTTTTCATCGCCATATCCTACTTCATTGAGAAAATGCAATGTGTTAAGCATTCTACCCCAATTGTAGGAGTGCCTGTTGGATAGATATCCACCCATCCAATCATTTTCAAACCCTAACATTTTCAGTTTATCAAGAACCTGAATAAGTTCACTGCTCGTCTCACCAAGCAAAAGAGTAGGGGAACAAGTCACCAACTTTATAACTGTTGATCTGCTCAAACCCAGTTTCTCATAAGCCCTCAATTTCATATCTAATACTCCATGGTCATATCCAAATATCTCCGTCGCTTCCTTATAAATCTTCCCAATTTTAATGCGAGGGATTCCGTAATAACAAAGAACATGATAATTATCAAACAAGGCGTGATCATCACTTAAAAATATCAAATCTCTTGGAAGCATAGATGTAAGCTCAGACTCCTTCAACCCCAAGCTCTCAAAAAAGGGCTCAAATTCATTAATCGGATGGTACCTGAAGTAACGAGTCAATGCTTTTCTTACATCCTGATCATTATCAACCTTGGACAGCAGGTTTTGAAGGAAACAAGGTGAGTTCTTGCTAATGTGCTCAGCATCTACATAATTAAAACCTCTTGTACAATGCAAATAATCAAAGAGTACTTCTTGTCCATCAGTTCTTGCAACCCGCGATATTTTATTGACAGCAGGGGAAATGGGTGTCTGAGTTGTCAATTCAGGGACATCAACCTTAGGATTATGTGTACTACGAAAACATCGAACACTCAACAATAGAAATTTCTGGGGACTATGAGAAGTGGAACCCTTTTCAGAAATTGGAGAAATAAACAGGTGATTGAGCTGAGATATCATTTTCCAAGATACACGTTTTCGGACTTCCCGAATTACCAGCATCTCAAGTCAGCAACAAAAAGTCTGAACCAAATTCAAAATATAGCCATTAGCTTATGCAAATCGTCCAAGAATCTTTCATGGGCCATTCATTTTCTACACAAGTATATTAGAAATATCACATACATGAACAATTGTTCAGCAAAAGATAGTTTTTTTTTTCTTTTTGGTGATTTTATAACTCAACAGAGTAGAATTGAATGAATATAGAAAACCCAGAGAACAAATTGTGGAATCAGTACCTCTGGATTGTAGTTGATGCTTCTCTGTGCCTTAATCCGCAATGCTCAGAAACAAAGAGGATTTTAGGGTTTTAGCTTAGATTCAAAGAGGTACTTCAAAATTCTAAAACCCTAGGAGGAGGAATTTACCCCGAAGCTTCCGTTCCCTCCTTCTCTTTTTAATCTTATATTATGTTACACTAAAACCCATGAATTATTACTGAGTTGCAGATCTCCCCTTGTATTTTAAACGGCACGGTGCATAAACGTGTCATTCAATTTGATTTTAATTGATATTTTTAATTTTTAGTTTTGAATGAGCATATTCATCTTAGCGATATTTACATGATAATTTTATATTCTACATGTATTATACCACGTAAAAAATATATGTCTATTTATTTAATTTTATATAAATTTAAATATTTATCCGTGCATATTCAAAATTAAAGAACATAAATATCAATTAAAGTCAAATTAAAGACAATATGTATGAATTATACACTTAACTCCTTTGAATAATGCATCCACAAATATTATTTTGGATGATATTTTATTTTATAAGGGCTTCAAGTATTTAATTTGAAATTTTAGTAGGGATATATGTAACTTAAAATAATAAAATAGAATAACTAAAATACAAAATATTTATATATATTTTGATACTATGAAGAAAAAATAAGAACAATTATTTTTTTTAAAAAAAAGATATCCATACCTTTAAAAAGTAATTTTAAGACATTTTATAAAATTTCATCTTTTAGATTGGAAATGTCATGTATTGCTTTTTTGTTGCTTCACCTATTTATTTCTTGATTAAATTTTATCTAACTTTAGTAAAAAGATGTTTGTTGCTTCGTGGTCAAAGTTTCAATCATTGTGTGGAAGGTTAGAGTTAAAAAAAAAATAATATTGGACTGTTTTATTTATTTAATTTGTGATATTTTTAAAATTACTTTTCACCTTAATGGATCGTTTGGTACAAAAATAAATAATGCAGAAATTAGTAATACAGAGATTAGTAATGCAGAGATTAGTAATGTTGGAATTATTTTTTTATCCTATGTTTGGTTTATTGTTTTAATTTAATTTTGTGTTTGGTTTAAAATTCTATAAAAAGTTTATTTCCAATTATGTCATTGAACTATTATGAGATTTTCTATTCATGTAATTAGATCAAAGTAGATTGTTTTTTTTGACTTCTAACTAGTTAGAAAAATAATAATTTGTCATTATATTTATTATTTTCTCACTTGAATTATTTGAGAATAAATAATTATAATCTTAATAAATTCATCACTAATGAAATATCAATCTTTAATTTAATAAAGATGGATCATTTATTATTAAAATAGAAAAGATGGTAAACAATTATAAAATAGACCATCTATATTTACGCACAAAAATTTAAAAGTTGTAATTTTAATATAGTATTGATATCTTACGAGGTCACTCAACTTTGAGAATATATCTAACATCATTAGACTTTATATTGTATCAATAAAATCACTCAACTAAAATTAATTATAAAAAATAAATCGACATGTCAAAATATTTTTTTGTGTATTATGTAAATATGAAACTAACAAATAAATAAAATTTAAAAATTTGACATGGTAAATTTATTTATTTTTATATTATGAAAATATGAACCTACAAATAAATAAAATTTAAAAATTTGACATGGTAAATTTATTTATTTTTATATTATGAAAATATGAACCTACAAATAAATAAAATTTGTAAATAAATTTATTTAAATAAATTTACTAGTACAAAACTACAACTATAAAATATAAAATCAAGAAAATAAAAATATGTAAAAGAATTTGAGGGATATTTGTATCTTCGGGTATTTAATCTCATGGTATTAATCTAAGGTATTAGCTAATACCATCAAATTGAGGGTATTAACTAATACCATGCATGTGGTATTAATTAATACTATGAATTAATTATACATAGTTCAAAATTTCTACCAAACATGATAATAATTAATACCATTAGCTAATTCATGGACTATATCCCCTAATTCATCCTACCAAACACCCTAAGTATTCTATTTATGATTCCAAAATAATGATATGGAATATTTTAGTGAAAAGATTAGATTGTCAAAGATTACTCTTTTAGTAAAAATGCATATTTTTTCCTAAGTTATAAGGTTTGATATAGCCAGTTTGTATGCTTTTGCAAAGGCTTGAACCTTGTACCGAAGCTAACATGGCCATAAACAATACTTCTTTACAATTTTGGAACTTTAGACCAAGGGTCAGGGCTATATTTAGCTGCCCTTGAAGTCATTAGAAGAGGGTATTGGAATTTTTACGAGATGATATGAATTTTCTCAATTATATCATCAGTATATATAGTTAAAATTGTATTTTGCCTAATATGAACATTGTTTTCAATTTTGAAGTAGATTGGAGAATATGGATCTAAAATGTGCATGAAAATTTAGAGATGTTAAGACATCGATATTTTCTTTCCAAAACTACAGTAATGCTGATTTGATTCATGTTCATGAAGATACCAATATGTATAATGTTGGACGCTGGCACGAGCCATGCTTCCCTAGTCTTATATATACTGACACACTCACAAACTCAAAATGGATTCCGCTTTTACTGTAACTGCAACAGAAGGGGCTGGGGATTAGCTGAGCTCGAATGCAGCGGAAAAAAGAAGCGATTTTTCGCACAGCTTGCTCATAGTGCTGGTCCCACTTGTATATCGTATTTGGCCGAAGAAACATCGAATAGATTGGAGTTCTTACCTTCTTGGGACTCCATGGACCAAGATCTGCTTTTATTATATGGTCAATACCAGTCTACTTTAGTAGATCATATGGATGTAGAAAAAGCCGCTAATTTGGCAGTTGAAAGAGCTGCTCAAAAGCTTGACGAAGAAGCAAAAAAAGCCTATCTATTCGATTTTCTTAGTTTAGTAAAGGGACCCAAGTGTTGGAGTTCCAGAGCACACTCTACCTTTGCTTCCTCATTCTTCTGTGCCAAGAATGATCCAATTGAATCTTCTAAAGCTGATATGTAAAATCTCAAGGGCTCAGAAGAGGCTCATTTATGCTAATCAAATTAGTACTCGTGCGGAAGTATTTCCAATCTTTCTCTTTAATCTTTAAATTAAACTACTATACTTAATGTGATACTATACACAACTAAAAAGTTACTATTTCCTCATTTAATTTTTCACTAAAAAAATATTTTGCTGTACATTCGCAAATATTTTAATTGAATTGGCGGAAGAAAAAAAATAATAATATCATTTGGAATAATTTTAAAAAATTTCACATAGTGTGAATTTTTTTTTCCAATATGCATTTTTTCAGTGAGTTGATTCGACAAAAAATGAGGTGAAAAAATTATATTCTATAACATAAATTAACCACCCATTTGTGATTAAAAAATCTTTTATTTTTTTAATAATAATAACAATATGTTTATTATAATCCTCGTAAATAGGGTCCAGAAATAGTGGTGCATACGCATAACTTAATATTACTTCCTTCTATATTTACTTCAAGAAGTCTATTACATCTCCAACTACTTGAACAAAATATGCATAGTCATTGCTCCTTTTTGTTAAGTTAAAGGAAGGGTACTTCACACAACCATCTGCACAAGTTGAAACATTTCGACCGGAGAGTCCAATGGCAAAAGTTGCATCGTGATACTTGTTCAAGTCTAAATATTTTATGGCATTTAGGATGAAATGATGCAAAATAAAGTTATAGTTTTTGTAGCAAACTTGAAGGCATCGGTTGAAAATTGGATTAACCGTTTCAAACTTTTTCTCAGTTATCTGTCGCCTGATATAAATAATATTATGTGTGATCTTGTACAACAATAAATGAAGCATTATACGTGCAAGACCTTTAGCATTTGCGTTCGCGCTACGAGGATTTTATCTGAGAGATTCAGTACAAATTTTATAATCTGCAGGTGACTTACAAACAACATCTATAACATTTGGTAATGATGTGTGAAGGAGATTAAAGAAAACGAGAAGAATCATTTTCCTTTTCATTTTTCCTTCTTTTCCACTTCAATTGTAGAAGTTTCCATCCCATCGTCATTTATAGGAGAGAAAATCATACAATGTTTGAAGATTTTGCGATATATTCTTAACATCATTAATTGTTATTAAATTTAACATCTTTAAAGACTTCTGACTAAATTTATATAAACGTTTGTTTTAGCATTAAATTGGTGGTTAGAAAAATTATCTAATAAACTATATGCATTTTACATTTATAAGTCTCTTTAAATGACTAAATTTATATAAACGTTTATATGCATTTGTTTTAGCATTGCAGGTGTAATCGCATATTAGTGAGTACAGAATTATGTGTTATAATTTTTTTTTTTGAGTTGTAAGATCAAAATTAAATATAAAAAATATTGTTTGATATAAAATTAAAATATAAATGTTGTTACTATTATATCAACCTCAAGAGTTCACAATTTCACTAGTTAGTTAGAACTTGAAATGTTTTATAAATATCAAGAATTTTTCTTGAAGACAATCTAACAAAGTCAATATTAAAACATGATAAATTCAAATTGAACTGAATTAGACAAATTAAGAAATAAAATATTTTTAAGAGATAACTAATAAATTATTACTCCCTCTATCCCATTTTAATTATCACAATTTTTATTTTAAAGTCTAATCAAATTAATATTTTAAAATATATTTATTAACTTTCGAAAAGTTATAATAGTAACAATAAATACATATTCTTTTATATCCTAGGGTTAGGGCTGGAGCTTGATCTGGTGGTCTCTTTTCATGTATGTATCTCCTTCAACTTCATTCTTCTGCTCAGTGCTTTTGGTTCTTCTTCAATGGAAGTAATTACTTTATTACGTCTTCGGATGTATATATATGTTTTTGTATTTGAGCTTCGAATTTTGGGGGCTGATCCTTTTGGAGGATGAGAGGATTTGTAATTTTGAAGCCCTTATTTTTTGGGGCCTATAGCCACTGTTGAGCCGCCTTTGCCTGCTAACTTGCTCTTTTTCCGTCTCTTCCTGCAGCTAACACCCCATTTACAGGCGAAAGGCATTAAACAAGATGGGAAAAGTATCTTACATGAAGCTGAAGGGAAGCCAAAACTTGAGACTACGTCTTTTACTGGCGACCCTTTCATCCAAATCGATTATTATTGAGGATATACGTGCTGATGCTACTTGGCCTGGCCTTCATCCACATGAGGTCTCTTTCCTCCGCCTCCTTGAGAAAGTCTGTGATGATTGTGTTGTTGAAATCAATGAAACTGGTAAATTTCTGCTCCACTATCCAGTGATTGCTTATATTATGTGCTAAATTTGTTTCTTTTTTTTTTTGTGTATATTGGAGTTGTTTAGCTGATTGTGGCCATAAACCTATTGTGCTATTTTGGGCAGGTACAAAACTAAAGTACAAACCAGGAATTATTATGGGAGGAAGACATTTAGTTCATGATTGTGGTGTCAGTCGCTCCATTAGCTACTTCTTGGAGCCGTTGATTGTGCTCGGTTTGTTTGGAAAGAAACCCCTCACCATTAGGCTTAAAGGCATGCCTTTACTCTCTTTTTGATCCATTTTAACTTTGTTGATTCTTTTAAAGGTGGTTTGGTGTTTATTTTGCCTTTCAGCTGTACATCCAACTTATGGCATTAGATGTCTGGGCATGATTTGATTGAGAATCGAAAAAAGTAGTATTTGAGGTTAAATTGGAAAAAATTATTTCAAAGCTGAAGTGGTGTTTGGACAGGAAAACAAAGTTGAAATTTTGTTAGTTAAAAGTTGAAAAAAAACCTCAAGAAACCCATTTTTCAAACTTCAAATTCTATATTTCAAGCTTGAAGTCGATATAATGGGACAATTTAATAAACAAACACTTGTATGAAGTGGAGATTATTTCAAATATTCCAATTCTTATTCATGGCCAAATGACTCCTAAGTACTAAGTGAGCACTTGAACCGAGGTGCCTTTTTATAGCTAAGAATTGGCGAAACCACTTAATTGGATTATTCAGTCTGGAATGTCCAGTATGACATCTTATCTCTGTGTCATTTTCATACCTTTATATATCACTTATTTTCACAGTTTTCTTAGGTACTCCAATCCCCTAGTCACTATACTGTATTCCTAAAACATCCTTGAACAATTTTTCCTCATCTCAGCTCCTCATCAATGTCTGCCTCGTTTTATTAATTCTCTCAGTCTGCTGCTGAAAGCGTCGTTCAACTGTATCTGCTGCTTCTTTGTTAATCTTTTGTTTCAGGACATCTATCATCTCTTCCATGTCCTTATGCCTAATTGGGACCAGGTATGTCTGGTGATTGGCAACATGCCTGGTGGATATTCTAGCTTCACCTAAAGTAGAAGCATGATCAAGAAATCAGCTCCTCTCTGAACCAAATTAGCTTCTAGTTGCCCTTCCTCACATGCTGCCATTCTTCTATTGTCTTCAACCAATCAATTTCATCCAGGAGTAGATGCCACATACCCAGTTACAATTTGATCCTTTGAGTTTTTGCATACAAATTTTCACGTGAAAACAGAGAAGTGCAATAACAATGACAAATTCTGAAATTCTATGAACTAAGATGAGAAAACTTAAAATTTTGCTACGGAACCACATGTAAGAGATTGACAGCCTGATAGTTACACAGTCCTGTGAGGTGATTGAGGAAATAGAAAGTCTGTAATCCTTTTGTGGCTGTTATTAGTCTTAACTCTGCCTTTTGTAAGGAAATCAGCCAATTTTTCGACTCTTTTGGGTGGTGGTTCAATGCAAGTTGAGGACATTAAAAGGGAGATAGGTTTGTTATCAAGTTATTGCTTGGGTTTAGTAGCTCAGGAAGCTCACTGGAGCTCTAGTATCACTCACCAAAAAAGTTGCGAAGTGCAAAGATAAATCACCAGAAGTACTGAAACTGGCTAGCTTTTGGACATCAAAACCATTGATTTCCTTGTAACCAAATGTGAGTCCAAAAATGCTGCAGTTATTTTATGAATTTGGTTATTATCATAACGCCTGAAACAACTTTTTCAGGGATCACAAATGATTCAAAGGACCCATCTATTGATACTTTTCGATCAACTACTTTGCCTATATTGAAGCAGTTCGGAGTCCCTGCTGAAGGATTGGAACTTAAAATTGAGAGTCGCGGAGTCGCTCCTAAAGGTGGTGGAGAAGTAGTTCTTTCAGTCCCTATGGTCCCAAATAGTTTAAAGGCGAGTTTATTTCTCATAGACTTCATTGTTTTCTATTCTGAGGCAGCTCAGGGGAAAAAATGATTTTCTTGACCAATTGTTTGGTGACTGCTATTATACAGGCTATTAAATGGGTTGATGAAGGTCTGGTGAAGAGAATTAGAGGTGTTTCCTTTTCAACTAGGGTCTCTGTTCAGTTTGAGAATACCATGATACATGCAGCTCGTGGAATCTTGAATCCTTTGCTTTCAGATGTTCACATCTTTACAGATCATAAAGCTGGAGCACAAGCTGGAATGTATGATCATTTTGTAGATATCTCACACTTGCTGTCTTTTTATGTAGTAACTATCCAAGTCATGTTTTAAGTTGGAGCTGCTGCTGATATCTGAAGATCAACTTTGTTTGCAGGTCACCTGGCTACGGAATTTCTTTAGTTGCAGAGACTACATCTGGTTGTGTTGTATCTGCTGATACTGCAGTTTCTTGTTCAAGAGAAGATGATGCTGACCTAGAGGATGACCGGAAAGATCTGATCCCTGCTGAGGAAGTTGGCGAGCAAATAGCTTCTGCACTACTTGGGGAAATTAAACAGGGGGGAGTAGTTGATTCAACACATCAGGTGTGTATAATTTCTGACAGCATTACTCTTTATGAATTCTTGCTTATCATATCAGGCCCTTTCAACTTTCTACCTGACACTCCTTTTTTACTTTTGCATCTCCACATGAACCTCTGCTGAGTCATGTGACATTTTCATATGCTTGAGTACTACATTATAATCCTGGAACAAACTTCTCTCAGTTCCCTTTCATAAGCGTTGCTTAGCGCCATTTAGGTCTGAAAATAGCAAGGATGTCTACTTTAAGATGGTCTGGTGCTCTCTTCGATGTCATGAGTCCTTGGTTTCATTGCTGACGAGTCTCTTGTTTGAGTATTAACAGGGACTGCTGTTTCTTCTATGCGCCTTGTGTCCGAAAGATGTTTCAGAAGTTCGCGTTGGGAAGCTGTCACCCTACGGAATAGAAGCATTAAGGCATATTAGGGACTTTTTGGGTGTTAAGTTTGTTATGAAACCTGATGCCTCCACAGGAACCATCAATCTCATGTGTCTTGGCTCTGGATTTCAGAATTTATCCAGAAAAGTATCGTGATAAAGAAATGGGCATCATGTGGTGGTTTCATATAGAGAAACGTGTGACGCATCTGTATTATCATCATCTTCTGAATGGCCGTTGACATTCATCGATGGGATAGTTTAGAGTGAAATCAAGCACGAGTGTCACAGGTTGGAGATTTTGATGTGGTCGCTAGTTGTAATGAGAGTGCTGTAGGGAACAACAAACATACGCTCATCTCTTAGGGGTTGAAATTTTTTGGTATTTGATAGTAATATTTATTTTTCTGGTTCTCGTTATGATTTTTCTTTGTTTATCGGAATCAATTTTTTTACCTTCTAAATTGAGGGGAAGGTCTGCATGCGCACCTCTTTCCCAAAATCACTTGTGGGATGAAATTGAGTTTGTTCTAAATACACTTACAAGTTGTTTGATCATTTTACCTCACTTTGTGATTTTTAACGATCAAGTTAGTTAATTTCTAAATTGAAAATGTACAAGCAGAAATCATGTACCTAATTTTTAATAATTGTTGCAATCATTCAATTATTCTTGCAAGTTAAATTTCTCAGTAGGTCTAGTAACTACTACTAATATTGTTTATTACCAAGAAAAAAGAAACTTGTTTATTCCTTTTAGAAGGTTCTTACAAACTGGAAATCATTTTTAATTAGTACAATTAGGTAACATTAAACAGCTTTGCAGTCCTACCTTCCATTTTAAAACATGACAGGTCATTTTTAGTTTAAAAAATTCTTATGGTCAATCATCAAATTATCTTGAATACTCGAAAGCAATAATATTGATTATAGAATCGATTATTTTACTTTTTATACTTTTTTTTACTGTCGAATTGTCAATAAAATTTTTCCAAACGACAAACAATAAGGTCACAATTTTTCCAAACTTAGGATGATCGTTTTGACTATTTCTGAATATTCACTGTAGACTATTAATCAACCCTTTGATTAAAATTGTTCCTCCTAAAGTCCCTTTCTATTTGTAACTGAAAATACATAAAAAGAAAAAGGGTGGAAATGGCTGTCAATATTTGTCTCTTTCTTCTTATTTTCTTTTAATCCTGACGTAGTACTCACTTCTTTCATTAGCTTTTCTTTTCACATCTTTTGAAAAATGCTCTCTCCATCCCATATTAGGTTCACATTACTAAAAATTATTCTTTACCAAATTATTTATTAATTTATAAAATTAAAATAAAATTATTTTTTTTATCGAGTAGACAAAGTTGGAATATTATCATAAGGATATAGAATTGCATCCACTCAATAAATAAATAAATAAATGAAAGAGCAACCAAGAAGGCGCCCACACGTAGCAGGTAAGACCAAAAAAGACAAGTTAATAAAAACAGTGTACTTTAATTGATTGTATATTTCACCATTTCCCACCACATCCCAACTTTTTCCAATTTTCATAGTCGTCCTTCCTTCTCATTCATTCATTGCTTCGGTTGGAGATTCCATTACAGTTCCTAAAAATAAAATAAAAAAGAACTAAACATCACGAAATCTGCATTTTTTGTTCCTTCATATTGATTGTATCTCATGTTTTTGCTCCCGTATCACGGGTTATTTGCCTTTTCTTGATTTCGCTTTTCATCACTTCCTTCAATACCCATTTTGCAAAATCTTCTTTTTTTGCTCTCTTGGCATTCTTTATCGGGTTTTGTGTATTATGGAGAGTTGCATCCTTGGAAGGTGCATATTGTTGATTTTCTGAAATCTGCGTATTTTTTGGCGGGGTAAGAAGCAATGTACGACGTTGTTTTGATCTGCAAGCTTTAATGTGCATTGCTTGTGTATCTTTGTTTTTTTATCTTCTGGGTTTTGTGACTTTGCTTACTTTTCTGGACCTGATCTCTCGCATTGTTCTAGATTTGGGTTGTTTGACCTTGGATTTGGCAGCATCTAGTGGTCATAAAAATAAATTCTTGAAATGGGTTGGTGAAAGGAGACTAGTTTGCCGCCGTTGTTTTTGACGGTTTCTGGGGATTGGGGGTTGTGTGGAGGGAAGGTGAAACTATTGTGCTGATTCACTTTGCATATGTTATAATGCTGTGATTTTAGTATTTCTCTAAGGTACAATTTGTTCTCTGTTTATCTTATGGAATGTTGAGCTGGAACTTCGAGTTGTTTTAGTGGTATGGTAGTTTGCACTTTGTTTTTGAGTTCATATTAACAAAGGGGCTGAGTTGTAGCAGATAAGTAGTTTTAAGTTGTACATGATCTTAATGTGAGCTCTTGTACTTCCAGTAATGGTTCATTGACTGGATATCCTAGGAAGGCAGCATTCAAGAAGATTGATGCCAAGTTTGGATCATGATTGTGATTTGGAGTATGGGACCCTCCAATGATTTAGGAGGAAGATAGAGGAGGAAAAATAGGGCATTCAAGGTTATTAAATGATGTTTGTGGCTTATATTTTGTGCTATTCAAAGATAAATTGAAATATATTTGGGGTACAGATAATTTTCTTGTCATAAGCTGCCTGTATGTGATTTGATTTTTAGGATACTCAGGTACTTATTTTCTTCTTGAAAGGTTTCAAAATTATCTTTCCAAGTCTTTCACAATGCAGATCTGACACATTAATTATGCTCATAGTCATCACTAAACAAACATTTATTACGCTCATACTATATTAAGAAACTGCTTCATGCTAATAGATATATTTCTGAACATTTCAGGAAGCTCTGGGATGTATTGCAGTGTATATGTATAGGTGATCTTCATTGTATAAACATAGATGGTTGTTAAGAAGAGAGCTAAAGACATGGCAACTGCAATCGGTAGAAAGGCAGCTCCTGGACGGAATTTAGTGGCATTTAGATCTTATCAGAGTCGGGCTGAGACTCTGGTTAAAACTTATTTGTTAGCAGATTCTTTTATACCTTACACTTCTGTCTTTGCTGGCATATTTGCTTGCAAAATGGTAAGGTTTATTGATTGAAGATCCTTTTATCATTTTCATTCTTGTGACTCTTGAAGAAAGGACTTGCCTTTTTTGATTAAAAGCTGAGTCATATTTGATGAAGAAATTTTACATCTTCTTGGTCTTCTTTCTTCATGGCAGTGAAGAAAAAGAAATAAAAGTAAAGATTTGGGGAAAATAATAAAATATCTAATTGGTTTCGCAGAAAACTATAGATCATGTCCTACATAACATACTTTCATACGCAGCACAATTTTCCCCCCTCTACTACCATTCCTTTTAAAAATCTTTTGGCTCTTCACAGGTCTATGATCTATGTCAACTGATCAGCAGTTTTTACTCTTCACAGGTCTATGATCTATGTCAACTGATCAGCAGTTTTTACTTTAGGACGTACACTACCCTAACGAAAATTCAAAAGATTGAGTGGAACAACCGGTAATTATTTAGCTCTATCCTTATCTTTCCCAAGGATTTACTAATTCATTTCTCATGTTTGTGCGACTTATTTTTCTGCAGTGGCATGTCAACAGTTCATGCCATTTTCATATCTGCTGTGTCCACATATTTTGCGTTCGGGTCCAATCTTTTCTCTGATCACAATCCTGATGGCCTTTTAATCACCAGAAGTTCACCACTATCAACTTTTGCGTTAGGGGTAAGTAATCTTCTACTGTATATTCTGAGTATTCTCTTATTATATCCCTTCCATTTTGGGTTTCGTTGAAAGGTTTTGATATTTAAGAATTTGAGATCCAAGGTCATATCTCTATGGCTGTAGAATAAAGATGGCTCTGGTATTGATACTTGTAATGCTATTGTGGTGGAACTTCATTTATAAATTATTTATTAAGTAGGTTCTCTGGATTCATCTCTATTTCTGCTTCTTTACTAGAAAATTTTGGCTCAATTTTTCTTTTGCAAAAGGTTATTGATTGTTGTTTCCCATATGCACCTGTTTCTGTCTAGGGGAAGGCAATTGATTTTTGGGTGTCAAAGGGATACAAATTCACATTTAGCATATATCCCATCGCTGCCAGCTAGCCTTGCTAAGCTAAGGCTTATTTGCTCGTGTCTTTTATGTTTTTCCCCCTTGATTATTTTTTTCCTTGTTATGTGCAAACCAGGTGGTGAGGGTGCTGAGAACAGTAGGGACTTGATGCTCGTTATTTGAAATATGGTGACGTTCCTATTAAAATTGTTTTCTGGTTTCAACTCAAATTACTTGCCTTGAACCAAGTATTTGATACTAAAATCTTACGAAAGAGAAAAAAACAATTATCCAAACTAAAATCATCTTTTGAGTTGACCATTAAAAGGATAGCAGTATTCCACATCTGAAACACCCATTTAAAGACCAAAAAAAGAAAAACTCACATTGTTTTATAAACATTTACTGAGTCTCATATTCGTTCCCCATTCCCGTGGCCTGGCCTTCCAAAACAGGACACGCCCATGTGTGTGCAGATACACATTTATATATGGACACTTATATTGGAACTTGGGGGATGATACTTGAGACTAACTAATTACCTTTCACAATAAACATAATATAGTCTAAATTGTCTATTACTTTTCTTTTCTGGGTCAACCAGCCACTTGTTTAGAGTGAAACGGTACATGAATAAATTGTTTATATGATAGTACTTACAAATTCCTAAAGTACATGAAAAAGTTGGTCTCATACAGGCATATATTAGACTTACAGGATTGATTGAAAGGAATAATGACGATAAAAAACTGCTTTTTGGTGGACAACTCAAGGAAGAGGAGAAGAATTGTAGTGACTTAATACATTGGTGAAAACACAACCAATTTGCTGTTACATTTTATTCTCACCACACAGTTGTGCAATCTTCCTAGTTCTCCGGCAATGTTGCTTCATAAACACCAATGATAGCTAAAGAAACCATCATGAACCGGAAGTATCAAAATGTCAACAGCGAGAAAAGAGACTATTTTTTCTCTGTTTTGTTCCTTCCTCAGCAAGCTTGGGAGTTTCCTGATGTAAGCTCCCTGGGTATGGTTTTGGATTTTATGTAAAATGCCCTCTTCAAAGGGAGCGGCTGACTATAACTTATACTTTCTAAGCTAATGTGAGTTGAAAGAGACCAGAGATTGTTCAAAGTCGTGAAGGAACAGCAGTAGTATAAGATGATCTCTTTTGGTTTACATACTTTAGTAGTGTAAGGAACATAAGTAGGAGAGAAAGATCTTGTATGTTTCATTTACATTTTTGTTTCATGTACTTTTTTGGTGGGACTAGGAAATATCATTATTATAATGGGATAGCATAAATGAGCTTTGGTTGAGTCATTCTCACTTTTGTACATATCGTTTACACCAGCTTGGCTGTCAATGAATGCTCTTTTCTACATGCAGCCAAAAAAAAAAAAAAAGAACCATGAAATATTAAAATAGCCAAGAACTTATTGCCTTTCCTTTGCTTAGGTGTTTTCTGTAAATACAAACTACAAATATGTAGTGTTTCTTTTGTTTCCTTGCTATACTGCTGCAACAGTTTCCTGAAAAATATTTAGCTTCAGAAAAAGTTGGTTCAGAAAGTTTTTAATTTTTTTTAAGTTGGTATTATGTGTCTGAGAGTTCCAATATGTGGCTCATTAGCTTTATTCCGTGGTATTTGAGTATATCATTTGGTTAGTGGATTGGGCTATGTGGTCGTGGTGCATTAACTTGCTTGAACATAATAGAGTTAATATAGCAGGTATCTGGTCAGGACTTACTAATTCTTTGAACTTGATTTACCTCTCTTTTTTTCATATGCCAGTAAATAACTCAGATGTCATATTCTCTCGCTATATGGCCATTTTAATCCTCTCACCTTGTGACTTTGTCAGTTGTCAGCTGGGTACTTCCTTTCAGACCTTGGAATGATTTGCTGGTTTTATCCTTCTTTGGGTGGATTAGAGTATGTAAGTATATATTCTCAAGTGGAAGAAACTTCATTTAGCATTGATTTATATTTAGAATGTCAAATTTCAACTGTTGAATTTCAGGTTGTCCATCATTCTCTTTCAGCAATCGCTGTAGCATACTCCATGTACACTGGAGAAGGGCAACTTTATACATTCATGGTACTCATATCTGAGGTAACTACACCCGAGATCAACATGAGATGGTAGGTGCTAAGAGGATGTGTTGGTGAAAGTTCAGCAGCATTCATGTTGTAGCACCCTATGAACTTATGTCTCTTTATGGCTTTCTTTCAGGTTTCTTGATACAGCTGGATTGAAAAGATCTAGCGCATATCTAATTAATGGCATATTGATATTTTTTGCATGGTTGGTAAGTGACGTCTTCAACATGAACGAACTTGTTGCATGGTTTGTTAGATGGATGTAGGAACGGGGATTATCCTGGGTACACTTGATTTTAGCAAGTTTCTTTATATGCTGAAGAATCCGAATGATGCACTCTTATTCATGTCATACCTGTTTAACAGGAATATTCAAAGCAATTGAAGAGTCCATTTAACATAAATTGCATGTCATATAGAAAGGAATGTTACACTTTGTAGTGCATTGGTTACTCCTCCCATCTAAATTTTCTCATTCTAGATAGAGTGAGGAGTCAGGTGAGGAATAGAGGTGATTTGTGCTGATTTGAAATGATTGCTTCTTAAAATTGATGAATGACTTGATTTTATTGTCTTTGAGACATTTAACCATTTAATTGATTCCTATTAGTATTTGCTAAACTGAATTCTTTTTACTAATTGCAGGTTGCAAGAATATTGCTGTTCATTTATATGTTTTACCATGTCTATTTGCACTATGATCAGGTGACTCTTTGTATATTGCCATCTCTCTCTCTCTCTCTCTCTCTCACACACACACACACACACACACACACACACACACACACACACACACACACACACACAGACACACACACACACACACACAGACACAACAAGCTCTTTAACTTTCTCTTTTGACAGATTAGGCTATTTTGGAATATGTTCTACTAACACTCCCAACATGCCCAAAGAAATTCTGATAATTATTTACCCTTGTCAAATCCAACAATTTTATTTGTTAACTTCATTAGATGTAAAAATACATCAAAGTCTTGGCCTGAATTGTAAGACTAACAATATCATGTGAGAGTGAATTTAGGACAATACATTCATAAAACGAGTGTTGCAGAAAAATGTTAAGAATGTTGTTTGATAATATAAGATTAGACATATTCGGCAGGAGATGCAAGAAAAATAGATAGATGATAAATTGAGAGATCGCTTGAGATGGTCGTGTCTTACGTAGACCTCCAAAGGTTTCTTCCGCATATGTGGAACCATGACTAAGAAAGGTGTTATAAGTGGACAGGATAGACCATAATCCCATGGAAGGAAGTTGTATATTGTCTTATAAGACCTACAATCTCTTGGAATCAATGCTGCAAACTTTGGGAAAAGTAGAACATAATATAAGCAAAAGAGTCATGCAGGCTAGCATATGTTAATTAGTTAGGAGGAAGACTTAGACATGTTGGTATGCTTACATCATGTCTTCTTTTTAATAATTTTCTTTTAATCCTTTTACATATTTGTATGCCTGTAGTAATGTAGAGAACTTATTAGGTCAGAAACCTCAAATCATTGAATATTTAAATGAAATGGGTCCAAACTGATTGAAATGGATAGTTAGGATCCATATGGCTGATGTGAAATAGATCGAAAATGAGGTGGGATTATCATTAGTTTGAATTTAAATGGCCTGTTATTTTCAGTAGAGGATTTTGAAGAAAATGTTCAAAAACAAATTATATTCTTACAAAAATTCTCTAGTGCAAGATTCTGCAGTGACTTCACATATAACTACCAACTCATTGATATGGATTTTGTGATAAGTAAAGCTTCTTTCCTCTTATAACATCGTAGCTTTCACCAGAAAGTCTATTATTTTGATCAATTAGGTATTTGTGAGTAGACTTATTAATGAGAAAAAGAAACTTATTGATGCAAATTACCACGGAAAAGAATGAATTTGCTTCTGCTTATAAAGAAAAGAAAAGGCAACCGTAATCAGGAAATGCAGTTAATCGTATTGCGGCTTTATCTAATAGATTCCAGAAGACACTGATCTTGAAATAACCTAGCATTATACTCCATCCATATGCAGCGCTAATAACAAGTCTCTAACCGTTTGATTTTTTTGTACTGCTAGAGCCTTATTTATCACTCCAAAAGCTACTGATTTTGTAATAACAAAGTTATTGAACTTCAAGTAGTGCCTCTACAAAAACTCCATTTTGCAAAATGCAAAAATACACAGCTCGAGATCTGTTACTTTTTGTTCATGGTACCCAAACTACGAAAAATTTCATGTAGACTGTCAATATGGAGAAAAGGCTTAAAATAGTCCTATTTCTTTGAGTTTAGACTCAAAATAGTCCTACGTCTTTCTAGTGGAGCATTAATAGTCCATATTCTTTAATAAAGTGGTGTATTTTTTGTCTTTAGTCTAACCAAACGGAGAAACAGAGCTTGCTCAAAAACCCAGGTATAGAAAACGATTTCTGAAAATTCACATCATTGTAATCTTCATTATCATCTACCTCCATTAAATCCTCCATCTGGGGTTCTGATTTATCAATTTGGGTGTCCATTTTTTCCACTATTCCACATTCTTGAACAACTTGGGTGTCCAATTTTTCCACTATTTTAGACTCTTGAACAATTTGGGTGTCCATTTTTTCCACTATTCCACATTCTTGAACAACTTGGGTGTCCAATTTTTCCACTATTTTAGACTCTTGAACAATTTGGGTGTCCAAATTTTTCGATTGGGGATATGGGTTTCCGTTGAAATTGAAACCCCAATTGGATTATGAGTGAAAAAGATAAGATCACCTGAGGTAATACCGATAGATTGAAAGCATATCTTCTTCAGAGGTTTGGAGTTCATCATTTCTATTTAGGGATAGATGAATGGAATTTGCTGCTGCTGATGATGGTAAAGCTTGAGAAATTCGATTTTTGAGTTCTTGAAGTTTGCAAGGAGATGGTACCTCGATTTTGAAGGTTTCTTTGGTTTCGAAGGATCTGATTCTGAGTTTCATGGTGGCTTGGCTATGGCGGTGACTTTCACGAGGTGCGTAGCATTCTTTATAGCCGTTACGAAAGCTCCCGAAGAGAATGAGGTGTTTGCTGCTTGATTGCGTGAACCAGGTCCAGGTTTTGCTTTTGGCATTCCCGCTGTTGACGTCCCATCGAGTTAGCTAGTTAAGGGTGAAAGGGATTTAGGAATGAATAGCAGGGGGGAGACCAAGGGAGTAGATTGGCTGGTTTTTCCAGTCAAGTATAGTTGATAATCCCATTTTCGAATATGAATTTGAATAGATTCTCTTTATTATTACAAATATAGCTTTTTTATTTTCTTGTGAAGATGGAAAGTTAAGAGGACTCATATGTGAATAGTGGCACGTGCACTGTTTCTCTGTTAAAAAACTGACTGTGGTTTGAATGAAGACCAAAAATACACCACTTCATTAAAGAATATGGACTATTAATGCTCCACTAGAAAGAAATAGGACTATTTTGAGTCTAAACTCAAAGAAATAGGACTATTTTAAGCTTTTTCTCGTCAATATGCAAGGGGCCATGAAATTTGAGTAAGGGACAACTCCTACCAGTGAGATACAGCAAGTCAAAACCCAGTCCAGAATTGTTGATATGCCTCCCTGATTGTCCCAAAAACCAATCTCTACTATTAAGACATGTATGCATCTTGTGGTCATAAAGTGGACTTATTCGGATCACAAGATAAATTAGCCTCTCTATTTTATTTATGTCAGGAAAACTGTGAAGCCTTCTTTGTGATGTGTTCCCTACCTGAGCTACAAAATGATGGAATGGTAGCATCATATGCCTTGAACTTTAAACTGTGATTTAGATGTTGGAGTGCATTATCCTTTTTAAATGTTAACAAGTTGTAAAACCAACAAAGTTGGCTTCAGAAGCTTACAAATTTTAAGGTCTGCACCCTGTACAGGCAAAGTGTCCAGAAATATGAATAGTTTAAAGGTTACGCTCTTAGCTAAAGATATAATTAGGAATGCATATTGTTGAATTTAGAATGCTTCCAGTCCTGCAATGCCCTATTTGCTGTATTACTTCTCTTTCTGAATACATGCTTTCCTTATTTTATCTGTCATTTAGTTTAGAACCAAGTAAACACGGGGCTGCCATTGCACCAACTATAAATAGTAACTACATTATAATGCAAATTTGTGTAGCACCTAAGATTTAAAATTATCATTATTTAACATTAATAGAAAATAATATATGTTTATTTACAAATGGAGACCAAACAAAAGTAGCAATAACCAATCTAATCTTTAATTGACTGAGAAATTTCAAGTAAAGATATACAGTACCTTATAAACAGTTGATATACTAGTAAAGAAACCTATAGGGATCTATAGAAAATTCACTTGAAGGAGTTAACATTAAGCTTAACCTTGTAATTTTAAGATTGTCCGTCTCCCCTGTTGGACTTTTGGCACATTGCAAACTATTTTCTTCACATATCTTGTATAGATTAGACAGTATATGAGACAAATCTTTTGCTAGTAAAAGTTTCTTCTTGCTGGGAAAAAAAGAGTTAATTATTGCTGGTGAGTAATGTTGATCTTGAAAGTGATCAATGGTTTTTATACAAGGTTTGGAAATAGTATAGGAGGTCCCTTTTTTAATATTATTCTTTTTCTTTTACTCTCTTCTTTCGTTTCCTTTTGTGTACTTCAAGGAGTTTTAGGGTGCTTCATTTCTTCCCTCTTAGAAGTGCAACTATTTATCTTCTCATTCAAGATGTGCTAGTTTTAAATGATTTCTGTCAGTTTCTTATTTTGGTTTATGACCAATTGCAGGTCATTCACATGCACATTTTCGGTATTCTTTTGGTTTTTGGAGTTCCATCAGCTCTTGGTGTGATGAACTTAATGTGGTTTGGCAAAATTATCAAGGGGTTGAAAAAGAATCTTTCAAAAAGGCTGTGACAAGATGTCAGTTCTCATTTTGATGCATTTTTCCCTTGAACTCCTCTATACTGTACAAATCGGTTGTAAGGTGGCTAGCTGAAAGGGGAAGAGAGAAGGGTTAAAGATGTTGTAAGAATAGACTGTAAAATCAACAGAAACCAACATGTAACTGGATACTGGCAAGGTGTGTTCGAGAAGATCACATATTCTATGTCTATTGTGAGAAGGAAAGTAGAACCATTCAATGTGAAGGCCAATGGGAAGTAGCACGAGTTCTGTATATGTGATCTGTTCAAATGACAGTTGTTTCCATGCGATAAACATCTCAGAGCCAGTAATGCCACTTACATGTTGGTGTGTTCATATAATCTTGTTCTTTCCTTCAACTATAGTTGTGCACGAGCCATCTTATTTTGCTTTTATTTCTTGTTTGGTCTCGCGACTATAAGGCGTGTATAGTTTTTGGTGTAACGTCAGGTTTTTCATTTCCTTGTAAAGATGTATTGTGGAGAAATATGAACTTTGTATTCTCTTGCGAGTATTTAATGTTGCACCAAAGCTGTAATACAGATGACAAATGTACTTGATAAATGAAATACATTCTGATGGAGTTGTGTTTTAGCTTCGATAATAGTTTCTAAACAATGTGCAGAGTATTGAAATGTTCCCAATTACTTTAAATTATTTCATTGAAAGGATAGAACGGGGTGGCAAAATTAAATCCAACTCGCTTAATCCGTTAAAGTTTGGGCAGGTTATTTATTAATTCAATCTATCTCAATCCAACTCATTTAAAATTGGATTGATATTTAACTCGAATTGACTCGAGAAAGATTATGTCAAAATATTTTTAAAACTTTTTTTTTAATTTGATATGTTTTATATAGTCAAAATCGGGAAAGATATAATTTAATTAAGTACTAAATATTAAAAAAAACAAATAAAGTAAGTAAAACTTAGTAAAAATTGGGTTGAGTTGGGTTTTGACCCGCTCTATAATCCATTACTCAACTCATTTTGACCCAAGCAAATTTGGATTGGGTTGAGACCGTTGAGTCTTGACCGTTTGTTATTTTGACTCGTTATAATCCACTCAAATTTGACTCAACCCAACCAATTGTCATCCTTAGAAATGGGAAAAGAGAGAAAGCTGTAAATTTCCCTTTGTCTAGTATTTTTTTTTTTTAAAAAAAGAGATTTTAAAATTGGGTAAGGCTAGGGGATTATATGATTGAGAAATCAAATCTCCATCATTAAGATAAAAGTTCATATGGTCAATTAATTAAGCTAATAAGATTCTCTAAAATTGCATATTAAGTGAATAATAAGTCCATTTCTCTATGGGAAAGAAGTGTTAATTTTCAAATCTAGAATTTATTAGTTATGCAAATGAAAAATTAAGCTTGTGAATTTAAATTACACAAGCATTATATTCCATTGATCAACAGCTTGATGAAATCAAATCTCTCCAATTGAATCATAATTGCTCTAGTAAATAATTAAGAAAAATAGGATATTCAGCAATTTAATCGAATTAAATCTCTCCAATTAAATGATAACTGCTCTAGTAAATAATTAAGAAAAATAAAATATTCAGTGATTTAATGGAACCAAACTTCTCCAATTGAATCATAATTGCTCTAGTAAATAATTAAGAAAAATAGAATATTCAGCACTTAATCGAACCAAATCTCTCCAATTGAATCATAATTGCTCTAGTAAATAATTAAGAAAAATAGAATATTCAGCACTTAATCGAACCAAATCTCTCCAATTGAATCATAATTGCTCTAGTAAATAATTAAGAAAAATAAAATATTCAACGATTTAATCGAATCAAATCTCTCCAATTGAATTATAACTGCTCTAGTAAATAATTAAAGAAAATAGATAGATGAGAGATAGAAAAATAAAAGAGAAAGAAGCTATTTCATCCAATCAACCCTACTGAATTTGCAAACTAGATGTATGAGAATTCCATTAATTTAGGGTACAGCGGAAAACATTTTCTCATGTTAGTCAGTCAAAATATTTTGAGAAATAGAGTTAAAAATACTTAAAAATGAATAATATCTTTCCTAGAAAAAAGAAGAGAAAACAAGTTATATAAGTGATATTCCAAATTTATTTATCTCTTTCTAGCCTATTATATTTTCTTACATCACATGTAAATATTTTTGGGACAATTTTTTTTATTTACAAATACTAAAAAAACGAACTTATTTTTGAGAAATATATATTTCTCACCCTTAAACGCAGTTGAGGTAGCTAAAATCCGCCGAATCTTTTAATGCTCTAATAATATTAAAATTTGCAGATTAAAACAAAAAAAAAGTTGTTATAGACGGTATAAAATATCATCAGTAGCAATAAAGAGACAAAAATGTTATAGTATTTTATACATGTAATTAGACAAAAACAAGTGCAGGCAGGCAGTTACATTTTGATTCTTCATTTTCCAATACATCAAGTTTACGATAAAAGGCGCAGCCAACTTTTTTATTTAACAAATATTAGCAAGTACAAATCATGGGTTGTATAAACCATATTCTTGAAAGTGACTAACTCATTATTTAAACCAAATTAGTATAAAGCAGTCAAATCACTCCCATTTTTCTACAAATAGAAAAAGGCATGCTGCATAATTTATGTTATTTCCATTTGATTCTTTTTTTTTTCCTTCTCTTTTTTGAACAAATAATTATTTGGAAAGTGCTATCTACATTTTCAAGTTTTTGTGTTTGCCCCTTAGCTATATAGTCCACAAGTTTGTTAAATGGTTTAGAATCGTAGTTGCCCTTTCATTTAAATGGGGTTATTCACATTTCATTTAGTTGAAAGGATAAAGTAGGAGTTTTAAAGATTTCTCAAAAAAAAAATAGATTCATGATATTGACAAATTTACTACTTCATAAGCATCATGATCAGACATTGCATTGTGTCAATATTTACTTTTTGTATATTATTCTCTATTAAAAAAGAAGAATTTATACATTCAACAACAATCAGAAACCTCCAAATTAAACATGACATTTCAGACTAAAATGTTGATTTCTTTTAAGAGTATTAAAGAGATGAAAGTATAGTTCGCGATCAATAATTTTTTTTAAAGATTATGACTTTAGTTTTCAAACGATCAATTACACACATTAATTTGGATAAAGAACTAAATTTGGGAACAATGTCACATTATTATTATTATTAAGGAGATTAATTATAACTAAAAATCTCTAGAAACTTGAGATCATCTAGACATTCAACTCAAACAAGGTCTCGATGGCAAAACTACAATGTTTTACTACTAAAGTTATTCAAACTATTGGGTGTGTTTGGTGCTTTATATGATTATATGAGAGTGAAGTGTAAAAACAGAACAATAAAGGGGGTAAAATGACAATAATTTGAAAAAGAAAAATTAAAGATGAAATTATGACAAGATAGCGTAGTTTAAGGAATATAGCGTCATGTCCACATCAGATCAAACTTGCTGCATTATGATGTGTCTCTACACTTCCGTCAACTCGGATTGTGATGAAATAAATAAAATTTCTTCTTAATAAGAATAAGTTTTGAGCCTCGTGAACAGAGAAATTTAAGTAAAAAAATGACAAAAAATATGTTTTTTCTTTTAATTCAATGTGTTATAAATAACATAAATTTGAATTAATCAGATCGATAAATTTAAAAAGTTAAAAGAAATTATAAGAGTGACCGGTACGCAAAGGGTTCTTGTTAGTGGCATGGTGGCCACTATCTGAATTTATGATCATTTGTGAATGCTGATGCGTCTACTTTTAATATTTCTTCATGATAGTACATGTTTTGTTTTTTCCTGTTTTTTTAGCTCTAGAAAGATCCTCGTGTTAATACAGTTAAGATCGTTTGGTTTAATTGCATTAGCTTATTAAAAAGTTAACTAGCTTAGGCCGAAATATATTGTACCATTTATGTATTATGTATAGTTATTAGATTAATCTATAAATTAGTTAGTTGAACTATTTAGAATCTTTATATATCTCGATTTTAACGTCACAAGAGAAAAAATAAAATTAGTTAATAGATATGATTCTGTGTATCCTGATCTATTTGTAGAGGGCATTAATTTGTCTTTCATTTTGGGATGAATACTACCAAAACGAAAAACAGTAATTAGAAGAAATAATATATGTTTTAGGTGTGATGTTATTTAATCTTTTGTTTGATAAAATTACTAGTCTGTGTATAATTAATACATGATATTAGTAATATTGGGATTTTAATACATGGAAAAAGTGCGATACCTAAAAAAACAAAAACAAAAAAAATACCCTGAAGTCCCTCTAAACCTTTTCTAAATACTGTACAATTTTTTTTTTTAAGAGAACATGTAGAAACAACGTTGTTCTCTCTTCATGAATCAAGTTTCTTTAGCTAGTTCATTCTTTCTTCATCTTGTTTATTTTTTTTGAATTTCATGCTCTATCTTTTTTATAATATCCAATGGATTACTTTTTCAATTCGTCAAGATGACAATTTTCCTGAATACTCAAAAATCATTTTTAAAAGAATAAATAATGAAGCTTTGGAAAGAAAGTACACAAAGCTGCGCTGTAGAATGTCGAAAGTACTTCAACAAATAAAAAATTTTGTTAGTTGCTTTTTTAAATTTTGTACACTCTTCGTAAAATTTTTAGTTCCGCCACTAAATCAGTTGATGCATTAATTATGTTGTAAATTCTTTTGATTCAAGAGTTTACTCATTTGCTAGTAAAAGTGATATATATACAGAGTGAACCAGTTAGATATAAACCTCGTGCTATATATACAGAGTGGTCCAAAAATTCAACTCCATGTCAGATGCGCCGCTTCTCGTGTCATCATCTAATTAATATGAATTAATTAGCTAAAATGATTTAATTAATTTGTTCATACATATAGCATTTTAATTTCTTTTGTGCATTTCGACGTGCACTGCTCGTGCAAACCACTTCTATTTACTTTCACAAGACAGCCAGCTCTAAACTCAAACATGACACCCTATCCAATTAACAGTTATCTCCTTAATCAGAATGATAATAATTAAAACTAATTAATATATATACTAATGATTGATAGAATAAATAAAATAACAGCACGCCAAGTAATTTTATTTCAATTGATTAGTACGTAAAGTATCGATCTAATCAGGTAATGCAGCCTACTATACCTTTCTAGAATGAGTATAAGTCTAAAGCCATGCAAACTCATTTTCACTGCCGCAAACATCATCAACAAAGTTGTCATCATATTCCACTTAAAATAATACTCCTATTATTCAATAAGATTCCTCTTTGTACACTCTCTTTTTCTTATATTTTTTTTTATAATTAGTGGTGTTCGAGACAGTTTGTGCGTATCACAATTAATTTTACATGATATCTGTCATCTCTCGGCTACTAGCAACAAGTATTAGGTAACTCTAGGCTAGTTTACGCGGACCTCGATTAATTCTATTGATACTCGTGACCTCCCACCAATAACAGGTACCAAGTAACTTTGGGCTAGATTGGGACCTTCTCGACTAATTCAACGGGATACCTGCTACCTTCCACCAATAAGCACCAAGTAACTTTGTCTTTCAAAACTAGGATAGATGGGAAGAAATCGCCTAGTATTAT
>DF359962.1:0-19698 GCA_000787875.1 Solanum virginianum | reverse complement strand
CCTAGTATTATCGATCTCTCAAGTTTTTACTTAAGAGATTAAACTACTTTATTGACTACTAGGCAACACTCGGTTAATACGCTTTCTAATTTCTTTCCAATACATTTTCTATTCATTTAATGAAAAAATACCAATACATTAACCAAAAAACAACAAAGAAAAGGAAAACTTAATCAATCATTGTTCACCATGCAACATCTGTAAACCACAGCAAAGCCTAAGTCCAAGTTCGACAAACCCTAATTCCCACCATTAACACTAGAAATTGCTATAAATACCAGCTTCCCCTTGCCTTATTTCATGTACAGAAATCAATCTCAAGGAAAATGACAACACCTTTTAGCCTATCAACTTGCTTTTTTCTCTCCCTCTTTCTTTCTGGTGCATTGCTTCATTTCAACCAATGCCATGCAAAGGAAAAAACCCCTTCTTCTTCCTTGGTGTTAAGTCTAACTCGTACGAAAACCAGCCTTCCAATACCTAAATCGTCGTATAATTTAGTGAAGAAAACCTCTGAAACATTGGACATAATGGAGCCATTGAGAGAAGTGAGAGATGGTTATTTGATATCTTTGAATATAGGAACACCCTCACAAATTATCCAAGTGTATATGGACACAGGAAGTGACCTTACTTGGGTACCTTGTGGGAACCTATCATTTGATTGTATAGATTGCGATGACTATAAGAATCACAAGCTAATGTCAAGCTTTTCTCCTTCATTTTCATCGTCTTCCTATAGGGATTTATGTGATAGTCCCTCTTGTATCGATATCCATAGCTCCGATAACTCATTTGATCAATGCACTATAGCTGGATGCTCATTGACTAGTTTACTTAAGGGCACTTGCTCAAGGCCATGTCCTTCTTTTGCTTATACCTATGGTGAAGGTATTGTATCGGGAACCCTAACTAGGGATACCCTCAGAGTCCATGGGGTGAGCACTTCAAACCCTAATTCCATCAGAGAAGTCCCAAAGTTTGTATTTGGATGTGTTGGAACAACTTATAGAGAGCCTATTGGGATTGTAGGGTTTGGGAAAGGTCCACTTTCTTTGCCTTCACAATTAGGGTTTCTTCAAAAGGGGTTTTCACATTGCTTCTTGCCTTTCAAGTTAGCAAATAACCCTAATATATCTAGCCCTCTAGTTGTAGGGGACCAAGCCATTTCGTCCAAAGAAAATTTCCAATTTACACCAATGTTGAAAAGCCCTATGTACCCTAATTTCTATTACATTGGCCTAGAAGGTATAACTGTGGGGAAGGGTGCCACTACACAAGTGCCCTTAACCTTGAGAGAATTTGATTCTTCAGGCAATGGAGGAATGTTGATTGATTCAGGAACCACTTACACTCACCTACCTGAACCGTTCTACTCGAATCTTCTCACCGCCCTTCAAACATCCATAAATCACTCACGTGCTGAGGATATCGAGGCACGGACAGGATTTGACCTATGTTATAGGCTCCCATGCCCTAATAACAACATTAATAGTCTAGTTACCGATGATTTCCCTTCCATTACATTCCATTTCTTGAACAATGTGAGCCTTGTTTTGCCCAGTGGGAACGATTTCTATGCCATGGGTGCACCACGAAACTCAACGGTGGTGAAATGCTTGTTGTTCCAAAGCATGGAAGATTCCGAAGAAGGGCCAGCTGGGATTTTCGGAAACTTCCAACAACAAAATGTGGAAGTTGTGTATGACTTGGAGAAAGAAAGGATTGGATTTCAAACTACTGATTGTGCCTCAGCTGCAACTTCTAAAGAGCTTCTTAAAGACATAGCTACATAAATAAATATCACATGAAGTAATATAACTGGATGTGATTTTGTTTTATGATGCTTTTCTGTATTGTTGAAAAAAGTTTCTAAGAAAAAAAAAAAGAAGCAAAGATGAATTTCGTTCAGTCCAAAGGACTGAGCTGGATGTATTCTAGTTGCTGGAAATAAAAAAGGATCGTTTTGAATTCAATCTGCAACGCATGTGCATTATTACATAATCACGATTATTGATACTACATCATATATCTAGTGTAACTTCACAAGTTCCTGACAGATAAGCAAGTACTAATTTTCTAGCGGTCAGGAAATGGATTTTTGAGATTTTACGTAGGAATAGATGTATATTCTTGTATTGCTAGAAAGAATCAGGATGAAAATCCTACAGTCTTATTACTGTAATGTATGTGCTACGTACTATATATTGCTCATGTAATTAATAGAAAAAAAGTAATCATTTCTTGTTTTACCTTAATTAGAACGGTAATTAAAACGAAAACTATAAAACACACATCAGTCCTTTACTGAGAAGATGGAGAAAATATGTGTTTTAAGTTGATAACGAATAGAACAGATAGACGCAATGATATTGTGATAAAGAGTAACTAAAAGCGGTTCAGTGTGATTATTCTGTATCATGCTATATTTGGGTCCATTTTGAGGTCTTTCTCAGATATCTTTTTGGAGTTTCAAATGCTTCTATTCTCTATGAAGTAAAAAAAAGATGGATGAAATTGGAAAAAATATTCTTGGAAAGTAGACAAGGACCCTGGAGCATCACAAATTTGAACCGTCAAAACAATCATTGATACTTATGTGGGACGCAGAATGCATTGTGCATCATTCTCATACTATACTATTCTTAAATCTTTGATTTTTTCGGCACAATTTAGGATCTTAATATTATTTCGATTAAATTGATTGCCAAAGAAATGAAGATATATCCCAACGAAAGTGAAGGATATTTGGCAATTAATCATATAGTACTAAAGATCATATATCTATATCATTAGAAAGCGCAGACATAATCTACAAGTAGAGCTTGTCTATCAGATTGATCAATTCAACTACAGACACACCTCTTTATATCCGTTAAAAATAATATTTCATGAGAACAATCAAGTTTCTTTTGGAACGACTTTATTCTTATGCTCTATGGCAATCTAACTGTGGCAATAAAAATAGATACGTCATTATAGAGAAGTTTGATTGTATATGAATAGCTGATAGCCAACTGTCTGATACTACTACTATTACAAACTACTGACAGCCCCCAACGAATAATAAATAGTGAACCATATACTGTTTAATAGCATGCTGAAGCATGTCACACAATCTCATTACATTAGGACCCATAGAAAAGAGTCGGCACATTGAAGAATTTTTCATTGAAATATCTGTACAGTGATTGACAATAGCACAACGAATTCCAACAATCAGCACAAACAAATTAAGCAAAAACAGCATTGCAATAAGCAGCAGCAGAGATTTAAGAGCAACAAGAAGCAGTAGCTGGTGTTTGCACAGGCCTATCCATAAGAACCATCCCAGATGGATTTTGTGCTGGCTGAAGCCGAGGCAGTCTCTTCGCTGCAAGTGAATAAACAGTGTAAGAGATATCCAGGTTGATAAAATGCAAATGCTAGGGTTCCAGTTATATGCAGCAATTAGTCAAGCAAAATGCAACTTGGAGAGACTATTGCAGAGAAATTTAATAGGTAAGATCAACCACCACAACATTTGGAAGCTCCAAAGGAACCAGTTATTCACTAGACGACAAGATGTTTATTTTTGAGAATGATAATTTTGCAATCAAACATGTTTCTACATATAACCAAAACTTGAGAAGTAATAATTTCAAATGCATTCTCGTCATTTCTATGATCCAACACATGTATCACTAATACTATATATTATTATCCACATTGATATCTGTTTAAGATAATGTCAATTGCCGCACAGATAATGCATGGTTTATTAATTAGTGGATTGAAAATGCCAACCAAAAATTACATTATATATGTCTAGTATATCACTTCCAAGTAATACATCTAGCAAATCTAAAGATCCAAAAACAGAAAATCAATAAGTACCACATTTTAAAACCATCATCTAGTGGCCTACTCATCAAAATGCATACAAGTACAACGATAGTGATGGTGTAGCCAATAAGAGCATAAACATGACTGATCTACCACAAAAGTAATTGGCAGCCCACAATACAACAATGAATGCAAGTATTACCTATTTCCGAGAAAATATCATTAACATTAGATGCAGTTTTTGCTGATGTTTCCATGAAGAAGAGACCATTCTCCTCCGCATATGTTTGTGCTTCCTGAAAAAGCAGTATTACTATATTGATAAGTAATGATAAATCTCAGTAGAAAAGCTGTTTTTCAGAATACCAGTTCTGACATAACTTTAAGTCGTTAACTGAGCAAGAACTTTTGAGATCGTCTGGACACACCCGAGTAATTGAATAGCTAACACCAAATCTCTTAGACACAAATCAATATTTATAAAATGGGCCACAAACATCATAAATTGACCCACTAACCAACTGAATTTTTAGACCATAATGTTATTATTAATATCCAACCCAGTTTATGAGAAAAAATCCAATGATTGTTTAATGTTTTATTCTACAGATACATGCAAAATGCCATTTTGACAAACTCAATGGTTTTCTGTCCTGTGCAATGACTTCTGATGTAGCTAGGTTACAGGAACTGCATACGAGATTAGTCCCCAAGGGCATGGCTAACAGTCAAAGTGTTGGAGTACAACCTTGGAAAACAATCCCAGTAAAAAGAGCACTACGTCAGTTCTGCCCATATACCTCAACTTGAGCTGGTATAGTTACCAGTACCCATGTTCGTGAGAAAATCCAAATAATTAGTCCAGGTGCAAAATTCCCCACACACCACCTCAATCCCTGTCAAATTTGGGGTTGACTATTCAAGTCCTCATTATACATACTGTTCCATTTGAACACATTGGATCACAACAACCAATAATGTAGGTTCTATAACAGTAGAAATTCTTTAAATTTTCTACTGATGTACAACACAGAGAGTATCTAAAACCATCATTTGTCATGATACAAACTAAAGATATCACAAATACAGATCTTCAGCATTTACATATAAAAACTTACAAGCAAAATCAAGCTAGAATAGTGAGGAGGCAGAAATATTCCAGTTAAGAATCTGGAATAATGCCAAACTACAGTAAAAGAAATGAAACAAGAGGAAAAATTCTAATTAAAATGCGAATTGGATGGGAAGCAAAATTGCTCAACTCTAACAAACCCCTAGACTTTTCAAAAGGATCCATAGGAAAATATAACTGTATGTTTATATTATGATCTGTGTGCCTTGATTTACCCACTTCACCATAATTGTTTTCCTTTTTGATAACTGTGAAATCCCCAATAAACTAGCAGCACGCGGTTCAAACTCAATGGATAATGGGTCCGCCCCTCAACTTTTCTCCACTTAATATCGGGCTTCTGTCCATTCATCATGTATTGCACCCTTACCACTAGACCAAAATTAGGGTCCATCACTTGTGTTGGGGTTGGGGTTAGGGTTTGGGGGTTGATAAGAAGGGTGCTCTACTATTGGTTTTTTAAAGTAAAGAAAATAATGGGTATGCTGTTGCTGTTGCACAAACCACATTGCAAATTATACCTTAAAATCTACTCGTGCTTTACTCAACATCCTCAATGCATCGGAGTTGTCATAGTTTTTCTTTGTGATTATTCGCAACTTTCAGCCAATATGAACCTTTTCCTCTCCTTGTGAGTTGGAGAGAGACGTTGGGAAAGTGTCCACATAGATGAATAACCTATTCCTGAACAAAATCATTCCCCTCTGCCTCTACAAAACACAAACACTCCCAACAAAAGGTTACCCAATGTTCCCGTCTCTTCCCCTTTGCTGACCACATATGACTATAATTGCAGTTCTCTTTAGCATTCTGAAAAAGGGATCAGTAACTACAACAAAATAGTGACGATCAGAAACAACCCCTCCACAACAAACTAGTGATGATCAGAAACAAACCCTCTACCTTCCAAGGTCAAGGTAGAGGGTAAGGTCTGCGTACACTGCGCTTCCCAGACCCCACTTGTGGGATTACACTAGGTATATTATTGTTGTTGTTCCTCTTTAGCCATCCAACACCACTTTCTCCCTCTCTTTTCGCTTCCCTTCTTATTGGTCATTGAAGATTTCATCCATTCTCCAATTGCCAAGAGCACCAATAAAATTTCATATATATACACATGCGCCCTTCATTTACTTTTAACAAATCTATGTCGAGGTAGGATAAGAGTGCGATACTTCCAGAGGATCTTTAAAAGACACTAAACCGCAACCCACCCCCAAAAAACTAAAATAAAACATGCACCTTTACTGAATGATGCTTACAGAGTTCCATATCAGGTTACCAGCAGCCAAGTCCGTGTAACGTCGGTCTACCTTCCTTCCCTGCATTTTTTGTTTTCTCTATTGTCTTTGCTTTGCTTGTTTATTTCTTTTCATTTCTTTTCTTTGCTACACTTCCATTTCAGATGGCATTTCCAAAAACATTTTCCCACTCTTTCATATGGAATATATACTCTTTTGGTGAGATTTCTGATCCTCTATCTCTATGAGGTAGTGATAAGGTCTACGTACACTCTACCCTCCCCAGACCTCACTTGTGGGATTCCACTGGGTATGTTGTTGTTGTTCAAAATTAAAAATTTAGAATCAACAACCAGAAATACTGATTTTAATTTGAGACGAGCAAGAAATTTATCTTAATTTCAGACTAGGATATAAGGGTAGGAATTAAATTGCTCCATTTGAATCCAGATCAAGGGAATTCTCATTGAAGCAATTGTACATAATTAGAATTCTTATTCAAGCACTTACGCACAATTAGCACACTTAAACTACATCTGTATCTGGTATCCAAGCTGATTGTACAGAGAAGACCCATGTAGCACTCCATTTTCATGCTCAGTGAATAAGCTTAAGATCTTTGCTATACATGACATCTCTGCCACTACAATGACAAACCATGAAGAACCTAAGCTATTATAGCCTAAAAAATCAAGTATGAAATGTACTTCAGTTGTCATCCACACTATGCATGCAAATGAGGATATCAATGTTTTATCCTGAAAATGATGTTACTCTATACCACGTTAAGACAAAAGATCAATTAATCCTGAAATGAAAAGGCACTCTTTTGGGGTACATTACACTTCAATCTTAAAAGTGATCAAATCAATTTAAATAATAAAATTTGGTTCTCGTTCTTTATTCTGTGGTACAACTAAAGATTGCAATCAATATTTTCATCAACTCTAACTGACAGAGAGAGTGAGTTGGGGGGCCAGGACCCAGCGGTTTTTGAAAAAGCAACCCCCCAAAAAAGAAAAGGAAAGTGAGGAAGGGAAAAAAAGAAACATAAAAGAGCAGGCCAAAAATGAAGCTTTAAGCACATGTGTCTTGTTAACTTCAATGACCAGTTTATCTTTCAAGTATGGACAGTAGCATGAGAAGGAGAAAATAGGATGGACGGAAACCTCAACTCCTTATGGTACAGCTTCTAAAACCCTGAATATTATTAGATTTTTCAACTGGCCATCTCTGCTCAAAGTTGAAACTATCATTCACCCAATTCTTAGATACTTGAGCAGGTTAAAACATCATATGCTTAAATTGACAGCCTATCCTCTAACTAGACTTTTCTGGTGCTTCCACACATCACTTATCTGTAGCATGGAAATTTGAGATTAGTTAGAGGAATAAAATACACTAACCTCAGCAGCCACTTTTCTTGCATCTAACAAATCTGACTTATTTCCAGCAAGTGCCATCACCATATTTGAATTACCTGGGGCCAGCGTGAGATAGAAAAAAGTAAGACATATGAACAGGCAATATGTTTCACCGAAAGAACACTGTTGTATGCGCCATATGAGAAAAAGGAACCCGTGCTTATTTCCTTTGATCTGGCCAAGCATAATTTTGTGACAATTTTCAAGTTCGGACTCACCCATGCATGAAGCACTATTTCCAACCCATCCCCTCATATACCCAACAATTGAGCGACAAAAGTTGAAAATTTTTTCGGCATTTTTTTCTAAGCAGTTGAAACTCTCCCTAATTCTGCATTGCCTGTTTCTTACATTAATTGAAGTTAGGAACGCTAGATACAGCCTTACAAGAATGAATGTTAAGATGTCAAAGATACCTTGTGCTTGAAGCTCCTGAACCCATTTTTTTGCCCTATCAAATGATGCCTATAAATACAAAATTGAGAAACTCAATTAGCAAGCTAACATGCTAGCAGATATTCTGGAAGCAGTGTATAGTGAATTATAAGGATTTGATAAATCTAGTAAAGAAATTACTTGATTTGTTATGTCATAAACAATAATAGCAGCTGCAGCTCCTCTGTAATACATTGGAGCTAGACTGTGGTATCTCTCTTGGCCTGCTGTATCCCATATTTCAAATTTTACAGTTGCATCATTTACTGCTACTGTTTGGGAGAAAAATGCAGCACCTATGGTTGATTCCTACATATAACATAAGTTAAGTCAGTCTCAAGTTACCAACGAAAAAATGGAAGTGCAGAAACCATTCAGTTTCAAATATCAACTGGCAAACTAAGCACCTACCTGAAATTCAATAAATTGTCCTTTAACAAAACGCAGAACTAGACTAGATTTTCCAGCTCCAACATCTCCAAGGAGCACCTAAAACCAAAAGCACTTCATTAGCTTATCAGTGTCAGGGTCACCACGTCAAGTTCATAAACTTGGCAGTTCAGAAAAAACTACATCATTAAAATAATCGAAACAATGGTCTCCTAATGCAAAGCATATTTATTGAAACAGAATACCAAACATTAAAAGACAGAAGCAGTAAAGGGGAAAGAAAATTCAATATTGGAAGTACTAATCACGGTGGATTATCATGAACAATAGGGTACGCTCTTGAAGAAATAAAAGAGGACTCCAAGTCATCACAAAAGTAAGTACAATATATTTCAACCAAACAACACTTTGACAACATAGCATCAGCAAATAATAACCAAGTGAAAGATCAAATTAAAGCATATTAGAGTATAAACAAGTAAACTTTATCAACAAGGCAAAATTTTGAGAAAGAAAAAAACCCAAACCTATTTTTTACATATAAAAAACAAAGCGCGATAAATCATACAAATTGAAGAACTTTTTGCGATCAAACGCAAACCCAAACCCAAAAATAAATAAACAAAATACTACAGGTCATGAGTTATGTACGATTCTGAAGAATTAAAGAGGACCCAGATCAGAGCTGGCAAAAAGAAAGAATCTTTATGGAATTTAAGCTGAATCCATGAACAGAATTGACAAATCAAAGATGAGAAGGAAGCAAACCAATTTGGCGTTCATATTCTTGTTTCCACTGGTTGCCATAGCTATGATTGATCGAAATTGGGATAGCTGAAGTGATAATTTGGAGATTTTGCGATTGTTTCAATAAGGGTTTTGATTAGAATTTAGACTTCGCAAAGACGGAAGAGGAAGAAGAAGGGTTGACGTCAAGAAATTGCAAAAAAAGGACACTCAACCAAAGCTCCTCTCTTTTTTTAACGAATGATAATGAAAAGATTCCTTTTATTTTATCTCGAAATTTCCTGATTTTTTTTTTTTTTTTTGCTCTTCCTTTGAATTTTTCCATAAATATAAATATAGCAAAATAATGCAAATTTGCTGGGTATTTTTCCACCGTCCATCCACCTTTACTCTTTTCTCATCTCCTATGTGACAATGAGTGTTCACTAGCTGTATATATTAGTAATAAATATATAAATTAGTTTACATGAGAAATTATGTATTAAATTATGACGAAATTAGTTATCAATTATAGATTGTTGATGATTTTATATTCTATTTCATTTAATAATGAAAATTTTACATGAACAAATAAATATATACTAGTTAATTAGTTAACTTAGATATAGTTTAAATTAATTATGGCTCGCGGCAAACATATAATTGTAATTATAGTTTGAGTTTTGTATAATTCGTGCGATTTATACAAACGTTGTGTGTGATTATACAAAAGTTGTACACGAATCAAATTATAGTACTAGTGAATTGTACAGATGTTGTGCACGAATGATATAACGAAATATACAAACAACAACAACATACCTAGTGAAATCCCACAAGTGAGGTATGAGGAGGGTAGGATGTACGCAGACCTTACCACTATCAAAGTAGAGAGGCTATTTCCGAGGAACCCTCATCTCAAAACTCATGCGTAGAATGAACTAGATATGATCAAAAGTAAAGGAAGCACATGCCAGTACGAAATTATAGTATAATTTTAAACATAAACAGCACTCAAACAACACGCCAACACTAACAATTACGTACTAGAAAGAGAAACACTGATACTCAACCCTATAAGGCCCCTGACTACCTAACCATACTAACCACGCAGCCACCTCTAACTTCTCACGAATGGACTCATTCCTAACTTTGTCGATCCTGCTATGCCCACACATCCATCTCAACATCCTCATCTCCGCAACGTGTATCTTCTGGACATAAACATTTTTGATAGGCCAACACTCTGCCTCATACAGCAAAGCTGGTCTAACCACCATTCTGTAAAACTTACCTTTGAGTTTGGGAGGTATCTTCTTATCACATAGTACTCTAGAAGTCAGTCTCCATTTGGTCCATGCCGCCCCAATACGGTGTGTGACATCATAGTCGAATTATATAACGAATTGTATAAACGTATATAAGTGTTGCTATAATTATAGTCACAAAATATAATTATTCAAACTATAATTGTGAAATTTAAATAAGTATTTTTGAATAAATATATGCGAAAATTCTAACTAGCTAATTTCTTATTCTAAGTGCTAAATAGAAAAGAGTTTTGTCTTTTCTCATCTCGTTATATATATGTAACAAATGGAAAAAATATATAGAAGATTTGTCTATATCCTACCCTTAAAAATGCTATGTTATTTAAAGTTTTCTGCTTTTCTCAATTAAACCTGTCTTGACATGTGCGAATTTATTTTCAGAATTTGCGTTGGATAAATAATAAACAATGAACGTAAACAAGGTACATATTGCACTAATACATTCCTTGGGACCTACATAAAACTTGATAAATGGGTTGGAATTAAAAAAACTTGAGGGAATTGCACGTAATTACTTAATCTCCCCACCCACCCCAACCCCTCTTTTTTGTTTTTTTCGAGTAATAATACGTCACCGCTTACCTACCACTTTGACCTCTATTACAACTTGAAAGTGTCGGCTATTAACCAACAATTATTTAAGCAGTGATTATGGAAAAAAAAAAAAAACTGAAAAGTGTAGAAAGAAAAATCAATTATATATCCAACATAAAGCATATCGAGTTAAACTTAAATAAAATTTAAAAAAACAAATGCAAGTAAAGGAGAGGTATTTTCTGGTACTATACAAAGATAGGGAAAAGGCAAGAGTTCTGTTGTATCTTCAGTAACAGAGGGGTTGGCAGCTAAGTCACTCGAATAAGTAATACAACCATGACAAAGACTAATGTCATGACAAAGATCAAAAGCCACTGGAAGCATGTTGTCTTGAAACTCCGCGAATACACGTCCATTGCTCTGGAAGTTGCATGCCCTGTATTCGCCAGACTATGCTCAACTGCTTTCTCGGTTGAATCAAGTATCTGCAGCCACATTAGATCACGACTATGAGGACAATACAACCACAGTGACTAGTTGAAACAGAAATCCAGTGAATCTGAATAAAGTGAAAACTAAAGTTTTTTGTTTCTTTTCTGCACTGAATTAGTAAAAAATCCTCAAACATACAGTAGTATCAGAGATAGATTGATAAATATTGTTGTTGTCAGAAAAGATAGATTTGGCTACCAATGGTCTCAACTGCCTCATAACAGGCATAATAGTTTGACCGCAAAATCATTCTCAAAGCAAAAACTCTTCAGAGGAAGTTCCCAATAATTTTAGTGAAACAAAACAAACTTACTTTCTCAGTGTTTCTGATGGATTGATTCATCGTAAGACTGCTCTCTTTGAGTTGTCGTGCCAAAACAACCATTTCATCAGTCAAATCCTCCTGAAGTTTCCTGCAAAAGATGAGAACATATAATAGTTTATCAAGTAGACTCTACCTAACCTCATCCCTCCCTGAGAAAAATAAATATTACACAAATAAGTGATTAGTTTCTCGGGTTACTTTTCTTCTACAATAGTAAAGACTGGACAACATATGGTTGTGGCAAATATGCACCATGGATCATGTAGTAGAACAGTTGGGAACATACATCTAGCTGAGGCACATAATACATACATCACTCTGCAGACGGAGGTCTAGGCCTCGTGAGAGCCCCAAACTACCATCCCTATATAATATAGGGGAGTTTACCTCCAAGCTTCCTTATTGTCACCATCCGCGTAGAAAATCAAGTGCATTACGTGTAATACCAAGCCATGTCAAGTTTCGTATGCATAGGACTAGTACACTTAAAATATGGGGTGTTACAATTTGCTCAAAAGTGTCACTTGTAATATATATCCGCTATATTTCCTTCTGTTTCTTAATTGTATATACCTATTTAGCAAATTCTTTCTGGCGAAACTAATAGGAGTGTCATGTGTCACTCCTTTCACCTTCCTAAATCCGCCCCTGCATATAACTAATAGGATACATCATACATTTTTTAGGTTTATATTCAAACCTGAAACAACTTTAAAAGCCAATCGACCACCTTACAGCTTGTTCAGATGGTGCTTGTCGGTGGTATGGTTAGTAAGAGAACCACGTTTGTTTTGATTTATTTTAATTACATGGTATGCCATGTATGGTATGGCTTGGGTTCATGCTTTTGTAACCATGAAAACCCTCACTTTTTGAAACCACCAATTTGGTGGTATCCCCAGATTTACTCCTTTTTTTTTCCAGTTATACCCTTAATTTTAAACAATTCTAATTTGTCATTTATTCTTTATTACTCTTTACCCTAATATATCTATTGCTTTTAAAATCATATTACTCATCCTCCTATCCATTAACTTTTGAAGCTTCTTATCCACCTCAAGTCTTCTCTCCTACATTTCAATCTACTTTTTGATGTTCGTTTTTTTCACCCTCTTATTTCACATAAATTAAGTTACTTCGGCTTTGGGCTATAAGTTTATGCAATTGGCTACTATGTTTTTAATTATTACTTTTACTAAAAAAAGCTTTTTTAAAAAAATATTGATTAAAAGCTATAATAATTAAGGGCATTTTTTAAGTTTATCGGTTACAATACAGTACCATAGATCAAACCAAACAACAAAATTATCATTAAACAATAGCAAACCATACAGACTATCCAAACATTGTATTGTTCAGTACAGTATCATACTATACCATACCAGGCAATACCATAACATTATGAAACCATGGCAAACCACCATCCAAATAGAGGGTTAAGGAACATCATATGTTTTTCCTTGTTTCACACATTGTATCATTGGCATAGAAACTGTGTGTGTTTTTATGTTATTGTCTTTTTATTTTCCGGAAAGACAGATTTTAAGTTATTGCCTCTGGACCTACCTTAAATCCACTAAAACATCATTTCTCAATTGCCTAGTCCAACATTCTACCAATACATTTCAGAAACAGGAATAGGAAGAAGATCTGCCTACCTCAAGACAAGGAAAATCAGTGTAACTCCTATTTACTTATTGTAGAAAACTTAACTGAGAAATACAATAGCATATCCAACTCCTCGATTTCTATCAAAATGCATCTCTTTAAGCAAAAAAAAAAATTCTTTTTTTGGATTTGCACCGGGTGTCCGAGTCTCTTAGAGCCCCAACTAATCCCGGGGGTGCACAAGCCCTCGGCAAGGAGTTTCCCGCAAGTGCACCACGGTTAATTCAGGTTTTACCTCGTCCGATGGCCCTCAGTAACTTCAACCTTTCAACTAACCTTTGTCAGTATGTTATCCATAAAATATTCCCATAAGAACACATATCTACTACAGACATGGCAAGCTGTACCTTTTCAGGAACAGATACACATGGGGAAAGCCCTTTGTGGAACAGAAGTCAACAAAAAATATTGTCTATAAATATTAATACAGAAAAGTAGTACAGACAGCACCTGTGCTTCTCAATATGTGTCCGTGCAGCATCATCCAGTTTGACTGCGGCTGATGATTGTTCAGAATCAACCGTATCTCGAGATCTATCCTCATTGTTTGAATGGACGCTGTTTCACTCAAAGAACAATGGTCAAGAGAGAGAATTATAAAATGACACATTGCAACGGATATAAATGACAAAAGATCCATGCAGTTACCCAAATCTTCTTCTCAATCCTTCTGAAGCAGAATTCACACTTTCTTCTGTTTTAGGAGTTCCACTGCTGGAAGCCTCAGCCACAGGTTCCTCGGGTGTATGCACATCAGACTGGATGTGGTTGAAGATAATTTATTTGTTATTAATCATATAACTGGAAGCAAGAACATTTCAGAAGGAACAGAGGTATGAGAACAAAAGTAACAGTAAGGCCAAAGGAATAACGAAGTCTGAAATGCTGAGCACTATGGACTAAAAGCAAACAACAAGGCACTAAACTTCAAGGACTGGCAATTGACTTTTAAAAAAAATGTCAGCCTCCAAATATTCCATCAAAATCATTAAAATACCTAATATGATATGTTTTCATACAAGAAAGCAAGGTGAATATGAATCGTAAATCAAAAGAAAGGGCACTAGCACATGCATACCACGGGCACAGCCAATTTGACAGCGACAGCTTCAATGTTCTCAGCATATTCATTCACCTTGGCTTTTGAAACCCTATTTCGGGAGACAACATTAAAATTGAACACACATCAGGAAGAAAGCATCCAGTAATTTATTTTAAAAAAAAGAGAGATCCATTAAGAACATAGACCCTCAAGCAAAGTGTTTCAAGCATTAAATCAATCTAAATTAGCTTTTTTAATACAGGAAGAACTCTTGGGACTAGTTTATAAAAGTTAAAATGCTCTCCTAATACAGTAAAGAAAAATATTAGAGTTGTTAGAAGTATATGGCTGAGGTTCTAGTCTAAACACATGAAGACAATAATTCCTTTTATGTCATCCCTGGTCATTGCATAGATAACAAAAGCATAAAAAATCCAAAATAACTACTTCCACACACCACTAAAGGATCTGCACAGAGATTACTAGTACTAGCATCATGACTTCCTCCATAGAAGGAGACAAAATAGACTAGTCCTACTGTCGGGATGTGATCTTATCATTATAGGCAGGATATTAGTCCACTCTATAAAAAATATAACTAGAAATATGTCCAATTTGGAGGAGGGTAGGCGGATTTGAGATCAAAGGAGGGTGAGTTTTCATCTAATTGACCATGACAAGGGGTTTCCACTTTATTGGTTAGCTAGAGATGAAATGGCTGGGACGCATACATTTAAATTTAAACGATAATTCCAACTAAACAAACAGAAGGCCCCTTTCCACTTTATTGCTTAGGTAGAGTGAAATGGCTAGGAAGCATACATTTAAATTTAAATGATAATTCCCACTAAACAAACAGAAAGCGGGGACTTAAAGAAACAGTCACAGATGTAAGGAAGCCAACAGTCTGGAAATTTTTGTAGCAGCGTGTAGTTTTCTTCAAATTATCTAATTGGAAAAGAACAAAGCATATAGACCTTGGTAATCCATCAGGATTCCTCTCTTCAGCTAACTGCTCCAGTAGTTCCCGCAAAGTCGCAACATACTGTGAAAAATGTAACAAAAGGAAACAGTAAATGCATATGCCCACTGAAAGAAAAAATTTCAGGTGACAAAAACTGTACAGTTCCCTATATAAGCAATTGTCTGTGCCATGATTTTCTGAAAAGCTTTTCATAAAAACAACTTATGCCACAATTTGCAGCTGTGTGCACAGAAAATTAACTACTTTCACATATAACAACTACGTCAGAAAACATAAAACGTAAAAGGAAAAGATCAGCTTTCTGAAATAAATAGAGGCTCCACCAGAGACATCAAAAAACAGCTGATGCATGTTTGTTAAGAAGATTAGGGAAGACAAGGAGGTATTACTATGACTCTCTATCGCTCATAACATCTGATTAGAAAATTCAGTAGGAGGGCGAGCCATCCTGAATCTTGCTCACCCCAGATATGGCGATATTGCAGTACTACTAATCTTAATCACCATTCGAGATCAGAAAAGTACTTTTGCTCCAAAAAATTATATTGACAGGTAAATGTGTTGAAGGCATGCAAGTGGGATACAACATTGAATACAAAATTTGTATTGCAAAGCCCAAGAAGATGTATCCTTAGAGAATGCAAGTACTCTATATGCACTTAAGTCCCAATACTAAACCCATTGAACACTATATTTCCATTACAATTTATTTTTATTTTTTTGATAATTAATTTTTTTTATAATTTTAGTTTATTATTGAGTAAAATTGTAATTATATTTTCACTATAATTTTTTTTTTATTTGCACTGGGTGTCCGAGTCTCTTTGATTTTCACTATAATTTTACTCAATAATAAACTAAAGTAGAAGAGAATATTTAACAAGGGACAGAGTTGACCGTTAGCCTCTCTGTCCATCAAAGGCACAATAGTTCTTCTTTTTCCAAACAGTCCATATAAAATTACTTGAGGAAAGACCCACTTAATCAGTCCAAGTAGGATGAAGTGCCTTCTTCAAGGATGAACTCACACAGGGATCAGAACAATGGAATCCTCATCACCCTTCATTCTGTTAGTGAATCAACAGAGCTACCAGTTCACTTGAAGCTGCAGAAATATTTATAGCTTCCAAAATACAAAGTATACGTTTTCTTAAATGCTCATAGTCCACACAGATTATATGCTCTCCATCAAATAGGACAATGCATAAGTTTTTCAAAACCTCTAGCAAAATAATAGGCAAGAGGAAGAGAAAACAAAAGGATATGGAAAAAGCATAAGCCATCAAGCCACTGTTAGTCAACGAAGCCTATTAGGTTCATTTACACAGCCTAGTATTTCAAAATTAGCTTCTCAAAGCATATCATGAAAGCCAAAGGAAAAAGCCTCTTAGTATCTCAGTAAATAAAGACTACCAGATCTCTTGTTTCGTGTAACTATAACATGTGATTTAGGTCAAGCGCAATTTTTCCAAATTAGCTAACCAGATTTACCCAAACTCAAAGACCGAAAAATGAAATGAAATACAATCCAGAAACACACTCAAAGACTGAAAAATGAAATTAAATTACATAAGCCGATATAAGTGTGTGGGCATGTTACAGTAACAGAAAGTTTAAGCCTTTAAGCACTAGAATCATATGTTCAAGCATATAATATCTTAATGTATATCTATCAAAAAAAGACCATCACAATCGAATCAATGAACTGATAAATTCACCATGTTCACGACAAGTCTCACATAAAAGCAAAACATTAGCCATAAGGAAGAATGAAAAGAGAAATAAGCAAACACTATCATCAATTGTCTATAAAGAATTGAACTTGAATGACCTGTGCATACATGCATAAGCTTTGCTTGATTTTGCTGCTGTGGTGCAGTGACAAGTAACCTCTTCAAGTTCACTTCAGTTTTGCTCAAACCCATGACGCCCTCCTGAGAACTTTCTGTGAATAGCAGATCAAGAAAATCAATCTTTCCAAACCGTCTGTGATCCAGCAAAAAATGTACAACAATATGCAAAGTTTCTAGTCATCTCCTCAAATCATGTTTCTTATTCATTTTAGAATTTTCATCTAGCTCTATCATGCACTTCTACCATATTCTTCACATTTTAAAATTACGAACTAATGAAGTGTACATAGTCCATTAGTCCTAGTTTAAACATTCATATTTCCTAATTCAATAGCTTAATAATCACCTATTCAAAATATTTGTAATTCAAAACAAACTAATAACTGAAGCAGATTATGGAGTAATCAACTTCTTTATATCATAAATGCACTATGATTCAATCAAACGAATAGGTCCACTTAGATACATACTATAACCAACTCAAGAACTAGTCAATGTATCAGGATCCAATCACATAGAGAGACAGAAACCTAAAGTTATATCTCATTTTTATAGAACCACGTAGGAATCTGGCTATCCATTAAACTGATGCAGATTTCATATCAACTTTCTCTTTTTTGTTTAGGGGGTTTCAGATATCCTAAAGGATTTTCTCATTGTTCACTGTAAATCACTGCCAAATCAAGATGTTCAAGGAGAAAGAAATGGAAAAGAGAATGGGACCTTAAAAAACCTTTTTTTCCTGAATCAAAACGTTGAAGCTTCAAAATCTTTGTACAACAACATACCCAGATAACTTAAGGTGACCTAACTTCTCCGAATTCTCCATTATTTATGGGTAAGTTTATTCTCCCGCTCATTCATAAGCTTTCATGGTTCTCTTCTTTAGTTGGATTGTATCATATTGGCTGCATGGTACTCATTATGGTCTCAGTGAGAAAGTGTATGATTCCATGTATTGTTTAACATGCACCTCACGTGCAAGAATTCTCAAAAGACTCTCCATTGAGTCTTAATGAACCTTAGATCACAACACAACCTTAGTTTTGTTTCTCGTGCTTTCTTAGATGCTTAATCTCTATGGATCATAATATTTGAAGGTGAATCTCGTCTTAATTCATTACACACCTCTCTTGGCTGGTTAGCCATTATCTCATTAGTAACTTTATTTCCCTCACCTCTTTATCTTAAGGCTATGTCTTCTGTCATAATTCCTAGCTCATGCCATACTTATCACTTCACTACTGAATTGAACTGAATCTCCTATCCTGGGCTTTCTCGGTTCCTCGTGTCCAAACTTTATCACACTTCAATACCACTAATCTTATCTAGCACAACACATTTTGTACAATGTACATTCCAACACTTCAGCATTTAGAATCACAGAAGTATTTAACTAGTTGATAGCAGGCATCCAGAATCAAGTATTGTATACATCACGGCTTGGTCACGTGGATAACAGGATAAGTACAAGGAGATAAATAGGGTACTGGATACACTAATGATAAGAAAATGTGAGCTCACTTGTTCAAATTAAACTCGCACTAACCTTAAGAAACATTTAATCAAACACTTTATGGGCATGAGTTCAAAAGGAAAAAACTTAAGTAAAAACAAGTCTCAACTCACCTTAATATTCTTCCTTTCTAGCAAGTAGCCACGATCTACATCAAATAATATGATCAATACTTATTTTAATCTCAAGAAAGTTCAATTTCACCCAATTCAACTCTTGGCTAACAGATCAAACTTTCAAGGCCCTTCTCGATATTTTTTTCTCTTGAAACTTTTCAACCCTAACACTAATCTTCAAGTAGTAAAAAATAATCAAAAGAACATATGAATACGTTATAGAAAGATTACCAGATGATTAGCATTTTCGGGATTGTGGAATGCTAAAGAGATTTTGGGATTAAACACCGTTGAATCTGTCGTAAAAGGTTGTTTGTTGATGTGCTATTTCTGAATCTTTTATACTAGTAACTCACTAATTAAATCAATTTATTAAAATAATAGTATTTTCTTTTAAATTTAATCCGTAAGTTTATATTTTATTTTTGTAAATAAAGGACTCGACAGTTTGAAATTTAAATAACAGAAAATTTAATATTTAAAAATTGTATCGAGAATGACTGAAAAGGTGGAAACAAAACCAGCTATAATTTGATCATTATGAACAAATTTAAAATCTTTATAGATAGAGCACATAATTAATTCTCAACCCTGGGGTGAATGAAATCTGATACATGAATCAGTTAATAAAAGAATAGAAAAAGCTTTTACTGTGTCACT
>DF359963.1:28655-57986 GCA_000787875.1 Solanum virginianum | reverse complement strand
TCAAGATGAGACTTTAAAGGTGATGAAATCGGATATTTCAAGTATCAATCAAAAGATAGAGTCTCATTCGGTAGCCATCAAAACATTGGAGCAATAATTTGGGCAAGTAGCTTCTCAATTAAACCAATACCAAAAGGGAACTTTGCCAAGTAATGTGGTTCAAAATCCAAAGAATAATGGGCATTGAATGGCGGTTAGGACAAGAAGTTGGTAAAGCACCATAGATCCCCTAATGCCGGTGGTTGACGATGATGTTTGTGAGAAGGGTGTTGAAGACAAGGTTGAGGTTGAGAAAGAAGGTTTAAAAAGAAACGGGATGCAAATTGAAAAAGTGAAAGAGCAAGAAAAGGCTAAGATGATCCCAAAACCTCCTCCTACATTCCCTCAAAGACTAAAGAAAAAGGAGGAGGATACTAAATTCAAACACTTTCTTTCTATGTTGAAGGAATTATCAATTAACATCTCCCTTCTAGAAGCATTGGAGAAGATACCCGGCTTTGCTAAGTACATGAAAGATTTGGTAACGAAGAAGCGCATGATAAGCCAAGAGCTTTCACAAGAGCTTCAATAATGTAGTGCCATCATGACCAAATGCCTAGCTAAAAAAAAGGAAGATCCCGGTGCATTCACCTTTCCTTGTACCATCGGTGATGTAGAGTTCACAAGGTACATTATGTGATTTAGCAGCAAGCATAAACTTGATCCCTCTTGCCATTTTCAAAAATCTTTATCTTGGTTCTCCTACTCATACAAGAATGCAGTTACTCATGATGGATAGATTAATTAAGAAGCCAGAGGGAATTCTTTTCAATGTATTGGCGAAAGTTGATAAGTTTATCTTTTCGATGGATTTCATGATTCTTGATTATGAGGTTGACTTTGAGGTTTCTATTATTTTGGGGTGATTGGTCACTGAGAGAGCATTGGTGGAGATGGTTTCTGGTCAGCTCAGGTTTAGAGTCAATGATGCAGAGATTATTTTTAATATTCGCTAGTCAATGAACCACCCCGATAAACTCAAGAGTGAGGTATGGACCATTGAGAATTTCTGATGATTGATGATGACTAAGTCAACCCATGATGTTAAACAAGGCCTTTCTTAGGAGGCAACCCAAGTATTTTTCATGTTTTATCTTATTTCAAAGTTTATTTTGGTTGTTCGAATTGTTAGATAGTGGTTTGTTTTTTATTTTTATATTGAACACATTGAATCTATTGTGTTGTGTGAAGATTGGTGTTATTTTTAGATGAAGGATTGCATATGTGAAGTGAGTGCTGAAGTTGGAAGAAAATCGAATTGGAAGCAACCTTTACAACCAGGCCTATGGGTCTAGATTACACTATGACTCGTAGTCATACCTTGTAAAGGCTAACAATGTCCAATTGAAAGTGGCACATCCACTAAGAGCTAACCTTACGATTTGTATTCCATGCTATGGGCCATAAGTGTCATTCATAGTGTCAAGGTATGATTATTAAATTTTTCAAAGTGTTAGGGTCTGGTATGAAACCGTGACCTACAAGTCATAGGGAGTCCTACAACTCGTAGTCGGGGTCTCATAGACACTACTCAGGGATTTTAAAAGTCAGCCCAATTTTGTTATAAAAGGGGTCAAAATTCATTCTGAACCCCAAAATACAACTGAATCCCTAAAATTTATCCCCAAAATATTCTCCCCCACTATTCCAATCATCTTCCCGGTATAACCACATCAGTTTTGGACGAACTTTCAGGCGAGGCTCGGTATCTAGGGTTTCAGATTCTCCTTCTTGTTCTCATTTCATTCAATCGTAAATCATCTTCTCTAGAGGTATATTCTTGTTTAATTTTTTCACCCATACTTTAGTGTCTTTTAGAATTTGTTAATTGTTGTATGTTTGAAACTAGTGTTTTGAGTACCCATAAGAGATATTATGCTTATGATTAAGAATTGGGATTTTGTGTCGATTAGAATTCCCTAGGGTTGTTATTGAATGTTAGATTGCCCTTGATGTTTGGTTGTGATGATTATATCTTGCCATATATATTGTTGATCATACGCTTGAAATAAGTATGCAAGGGTTGGTGGACTAACTATCTCATGCTGACATCAGAAATCCTATGTGCGATTTTGCATCCAATCCCGTGAACTTCCATGTTTATGTGTTAATACTATTCTTGTATGTTTTGGGACTAATAATTTTTTGTTGGAAAATTCTTGAATGTGTTGGGAAGTTGAGGTTTGATTGTTTGATTTTAGGATGAATTTTGATTTGATTCTTTGCTTGGTATATCTAGCTTAGGTAATGTTTATGTTATGTGCTTGACTATATGTTGAAATCTTGCTTCGATGCTATTTAGATTAGAGTGAATTTTGTAGTTCATTTGTTGATTGTGGTTCATATGTTTGCGTTGAGGATACCACAGGTGTCTGATACTCATTGCTACAAGGGCTAACTATGACTCGTAGAAGAACCTGTGAGTCATAGTAGCCCCCTCGTAGGGAACAACAATTTCCTGTGAACCTTAACGCTTGTCATACGAGACCCACCTAAGAATCATAGTGTTCACTGTGAACCATAGTGGGGTCCTCATAGGCATGCCTTTTGTTTAAATTGGTTATTGGAAATTGGTACAGAGCTAGCCTACGACTCGTAGTCTCCACCAAGAGTCGTACTTGTGCCTCGTACCTATTTTAAGTTTGATTTTTTCTAAGGCACCTATGTACTATGAGCTTATAGTATGACTCATAGGTCACCCTATGAGTCATATCTATGCCTCGTACCTGTAACTGGTGCAGTGTTGATTTTTGTGTGTTTCCCTTTTTGTTTTTGTTTCTTTCTTTGTTTGAAATGATTGTTTTAGGGCTAATTATGAAGCTTTGATGCAATTTTTCAGGAACAATGCCTCCAAAAACTAGAGGTGCTGCTATAAGAGAATTTTACAGATGATTAAGGAACAAAAATACGAACAATGACCAGTCAGAGGGGCCAAATAAGAGTGCCTCCCAGTCCAACACAGATGTTAATGTGGACTGGATAGAGTCCGATGATAAACATCATGATGAAGTAGCAGCAGAGTCATCAGTTGACCCATCTATCTCTACCATTGATCCTCATCATCACTGATGAGGAACTGAGGTTATGCAGGAGATATATGAGAAGGGACTAGAGCCAAAAGGACAGGGAAAACTTGCCAGACAATTTTATGAGAAAGTCCCGGTTGAATGACTCAGGGTTGAGTCGAGTACCTACTTTAGAGATAGAGATTGATAGACATGGGCTCCGGTGGTTATCAGAGTGGCTGGGCAAGTATAACCCACTTGTGGTTAGAGAATTCTATGTTTCCTACGTCGCTACCATCCTTCGAGAACTTCCTAAGGGGAAGAAGGCTATGGATCATCCCAGGTTACGCAGGGTCTTAGTTCGAGGTCAGCGGGTAGATATCTTCGAAGAAACCATTCATTGGGTTCAGTTTGGTCCTAACTATAGGGTGCCACAACACATAGTCAAGTACGATAGCAAGATAAATAAGATGCAACTTGTTGTGATCGAGAAGAATATTAATTTATTAACCGAGCTCCTGAGAAAGGTTTCGAGCCAGGTAGTAAAGGATGATGCTGAGCCTACATGGGTCACCAACCATGTCTAGCCTATAGTGAAGTCCCACCTCTCCTTTTCAGCCAAGACACCGCAGCGATCCATCTTTCTTCTGTACAAATAATACTGGAGCTCCCTAGGGTGACGTACTAGGCTGACTAAAACCCTTCTCCAACAAATCTCTAAGTTGTTCTTTTAATTCCTTTAATTCTGCCGGTGCCATTCTGTATGAAGGAATAGAAATAGGCTGAGTGTCTGGCAGTAGATTTATAGCAAACTCTATTTCTCGCTCGGGAGGAAGACTTGGAAGCTCATTTGAAAATACATTTGGGAATTCATTAACAGCTGGGATTGACTGAAGAGTTGGTGCCTCTGCCTCTAAATTATGTACATAGACCAGATAATAAAGATAACCTTTTCTGATCATTTTTCTTACCTTGAGGTATGAAATAAACTTACCTTTTGGCAATGCAGTATTACCTACCCACTTAATAACTGGTTCCCCGGGAAATTGGAAATGGACTATCTTCTTTTGACAATCAACATTAGCATAACAAGAAGTTAGCCAATCCATACTTATAATCACATCGAACTCAATCATATGTAACTCTACCAGATCGGCCATAGTGCAACAGCCACAAATAAATATCGAACAGTCTCTATCAACACGACTGACAATAATAGAATCCCCTACGGGTATGGATACCTTGAAAGGCTCTATCGGCTCAGACTCTATTCCCATTTTATTAGCAACCAAAAGAGAAATATATGATAGTGTAGAACCAGGATCAATCAGTGCATACACATCTCGAGAAAAAACCAATAATATACCTGTGATGACATTTGGCGATGCCTCCTGGTCATGCCAGCTGACCAATGCATAAGTGCGGTTCGAAGGATAGCTAGACACAGGAACTCCACCATGACCCCTGCCTCGACCTACTGATGCTGGCATACATCTCCCCGCAGGGTGTATGGCTACCGAAGATGAAGATGAACCATCAGCTAAACCGGTGTACTGAGCTGAGCTACTTATACCATCTCTAATCGGACAGTCTCTCATCAGGTGGCCCTGACAGCCACACATAAATCAAGCACCAATGGCGCGAAAACACTCCCCGAGGTGCTGTCTCCAATAGTAAGAACACGAAGGTTTGGGTGGTCTCGTCTGACTGCTGGAGCCTCTGTCTAACTGTGAGCCTGAAACCTTGGAACTCGGGCCTGCTCCTAAATAACCTGCGCCCTCTGATCTCCTGCTGGTGAACTATAGAAGTGTACCCTGTACTGACTGGGGATGATATCTGCTCTACTACTGCAGAGGCTGCCTGCCTCGAAAATCCCCTGAATACCCAGATGATCTAGCCCTCTTGGGTTGAACCCTGTCATCAACCCTATCAGGCTAACGCCCCTACGTCGGTCCTCCATGCCCTGGTTGTGGGCCTGAATACAGGTGATATCCATACCAGTCTGGGCTTCCATCACTAACCAACTGTCAACATAATACTGGTCCAGCCCAACTATATATCAGTTCATCCGGTCAGTCATGTCAGCGACGTATGTAGGTGCATATCTGGCCAGCGAATCGAACTCCAAACTGTACTCCCTGACTGACCTGGACCGCTACTTTAACAGTAGGAATTTGTCTACTCTTGCTCACCTCACCTCTGGAGGTAGAAAATGGGCCAGAAAAGACTCAATAAACTTGCCCCAAATGGCTGGAGGGGTACCCTCACCTCTGGATAGCATCCACGACTCATACCAATTGGCTGCTACGTCGTGCAATTGGTAAGACGCCAGCTCAACTTACTCTGTCTAAGATGCACTAATCAATCGTAGGATCTGCTGCATTTGTCAGACAAACTCATGAGGGTCCTCTGCGAGCTTGGACCCGAAGAACTCTGGTGGGCTGCATGTCAAAAAATCATGATCCCTTGAACTATCATGTAGGCCTACCTAATCACCGCCTACTCTCTGTCTACAGGCCTGTCCTGCTACTAGTCGGGTCAATAGTTGGATCGCCTCTCGCATGTCCCTAATCTCTGCACCTAGTTGAGGGGCTGGAGGCTCTAGTACTCGAACCTTGGGAGCTGGTGGTGGATCCACCCCCATACCTGCAACTGCTGATGCTCCCACTTCCTCCGGCACTGCCGGTGTAGCCGAACAAGTTGTCGGGGGTACAATATTTGGCTCAGTTTGGGCACGAGCTTTAGTAGTCACCCGGGCTCGACCGGTCTTACCTACTACTGTAGACTTGCCCTTCCGGGCAGCTACTGTCTTCCTTGGAGGCATCACTGAAAATAGAGCATTTTTCCAGAAAAGAGTCATCCTAATAATGCAGCTTTATTGCACGATCTAAGATTACTAAAAACAGAACATTTTATCAGAAAAGAGTCATCCTAATAACGCAGCTCTATCGCACGATCTAAGATTAGAAAGAAAAGAAATAACATCCTAAATGTCCTGTAGCCTCCTATTTATAGATATGGTATACAACACACCGACAAACAAGATGCTACTAGACTCAATCTGTGGACATTCTGAGGATGAACCGCTCTGATACCACTTCTATTATGACCCCACCCCGTGGGCCATGACTAGTGCCCGAATTGGGCACCTAAACACATTTACAAAGTCGAGTTACAAACAGATGACTTATATTTTTTTTAAATTTGGCAAAGTTTCCTTTGTTTTATGGACTATCCCAAAATAACTCTGCACATCAGAAGATACCAACAGAGACCATACAGAGTCAACAGAACAACATATATACATATACGGGCCAACAAAGCCATCATGGCAGGTAAAGTTACCCAACATACACATCATGCAAGTCTAATCAAATGAACTAGGCACAACCCACGAATATATGTCCACAAACCTCTAAAAATATTGACAAAATCATAGGATGGGACAGGGCCCCATCGTACCCTCGAATAAATATATACAAAGCAATGAATGAGGGTATATCAAAAGTGGGCTCCGAAATAAGGGGAGTACTCCAAATAGTAGGAAGGTATCCTAAGCTGGTGGATCACCAAACTGTACGTCTGCACCTACGGGCATGAAACGCAGCCCTCGAGGAAGGGAAATAGTAGGAAGGTATCCTAAGCTGGTGGATCACCAAACTGTACGTCTGCACCTACGGGCATGAAACGCAGCCCTCGAAGAAGGGAGGTAAATACGAAATACGTACTGAGTATTTAAAGCAGAATGTACAAAGCATAAATCTGAGTAATAATTGAAACAAAAGTATGAAGGGCAAATGCATATCCAAAGATATTAAACTGTTTACTTGCAAAATACAAATCATGCATAGGGCACAGGAAATATGGTCACCCTCCTGTCAATGGCACCACAACATAGCATAATACTAGAAAGTTTCAAATCTCTGAATCCCTGACATATATCACAACACCGAAATAGCATAAGTGAGCCAGGCATTATGTATCGCCATCCCTGTACTCACCCAAACACAGCAAAAAACCCAAGTTAGCAAGGCATTACGTATCGCTGTCCCTGCACTCACCTAAAAGTAGCATAACACCGAAGTATATCATAGTGTGCACGAGAACCAACTAGCCCAAGAATCGATGAACAATATCATAGTAGGCACGAGCGGAGTAGTGAGTAATCATATGCATAAAATTATTGTCATATGTCTAAAGATAAGCAAAATAATCATATTTGAAATCGGAAGCATAATTTTTACATATTCTTTCAAAAGATACCGAAGTTACATAAAGGGCGTCGCAGGACCCACGAATGGGTAGAGACCCAAACTGGCCTAGCCTATGAAGAACATACTCCTCCTAGGTCATACAAACTCCTATGATAATTTTCAAAGCAATCCGAGATTTCCTGTAAAAGTTACGGACATTTGTAGTTTTAAAATCGTTAAAGAATAACTTCTTTCAAAAACTAATCAATTTTCACATACTTTTTGCAACTTATGAATTCCAAAGACGTAAAAATCAATGTTATGACATATTAAAACAAGAATATCAAGGAACAAATATGGATCATACACATGCTCGGATTGCAAAAATAGGGTTTCCTCAAGGCTCGTATCATAGCCTATTTTTACTTAGACATGCCAAAAAGGAAGGTTTATTTACATACGTCAAATGCTCTCCAATGTAATCCCAATTCAAACTAAGTCCACTTACGGTTCGGGTTGCCTAAGGTCTACAAACAAGTCATAAATTACCAAACATTAGCTAAAAGACTTTTTGGGCATTAAATTCCAACTTTATCCTTAATTGTACAAAAATTTATGCAATATTTCCCCTGAAAATAGGCCACCTCGAGAATTCCACTCAGCCCAGTCAATCAACAACAACAACAACCTAACAACATCAATAATCAATTTGAAAGGCAATGCACACTAATAGCTTTCTTTATCATCATTTAACAATTTTCATAAATTTGGCTAGCACACTACATACACATATGGATAGGCATCACTGAAAATAGAGCATTTTTCCAATATTCATAAATTTGGCTAGCACACTACATACACATATGGATGATTTCCAATCATTCCTCTACCCTACAATGATCATAATATACTAACTAGGCACTAATTCATAATTTCAACACAACACAACACATCACAACACATATATACTTCACACGACCCAACCACTATCATACACAATTCACTCCAAACATTTTATATTTCATGATTTTCCTCTATTTTAACATAGTACAACATGCTTATAACCTTTATAACACATAAAACAATATCAAATCTTACCTTTCCACTTCAACTCCACAAATGGGCTAGGGTTTCCAACAGTGAGAAAATAGATGGTTAATTGCTCCAACAATACTTCCACGCTACTTAGGGACCTCGATATAGTAGGTTTGTATAAACAAATAAATTTTGGAATAGCTAGAAAAGATTTCCAATTTTTCCCTCTCTTGGCCAAAACCTTGTTGAAGGTTGTTCTTCAACTTTGCTTCTTTTTCTCTTAAATTTGCTAAGTGATAAGAGAAATGAAAGGGTCATCTTATATATATATATATATAAAGCAAGAGTTGGCCACTTATACATGGCCCACACCATACTTGTTCCAATTAAAGTTTAACACCAATTTATGTAGGCACCACCTAATTAATTCATGATTTTTAACTTCTAATTAATTCCACTTTTGGTCCCAAACTTTTTCTACTTGATCCAATAAAGGATATATGGGTTCTAACACAGGGTAGGATGCACCTGGGGCATGCCATTGTATAATTTATAGTCTACGTCTGTTCCACGACGCGCTTGGGGTGCAGACGAGTGTAACATTTTCCTTGGTTTTCTTATTTTTCCCAAGGTCATTGGGGTCGTAGCCCTATGCCCACTTAAATATGAAATCTCTCATACTTATCCATTTTTCAACTCTATAACTCAAAAAACCCTCTCTAAAACATCCCTAAGACTCTATCAAATATCTCATTCAAAACTATGGATTTCAAGCTCAATTTTGGAATACAAGAACTCATTTCAAGTTTAGCTCTAAATCTACTTCAAGTTCATTTCAAGGAATTCTAGATTTTTGGTATGTAGGTCTTCGTCCATGAGTCCTTTCACCCATGGAGCCCAACCTTCTCTTTTTATGAAAATTGCATGATTTCAAATTGTATTACCAATGGGTATCTTTATTATGAAATATGAACATAAATCGTGTTTGGTTTTATCAAGTATTAATAGATTATTCCATGAATTGATTTTGTCTATTGAGACTATGCATGTTTTGAGCTATGCAACTATGAGCAATTATGAGCTTTTGTGATGGATTGCAAGGTACCCTACATGAGAGTTTTACTACTAATTTGGTGGGTTGATTTGCATAGAGTTTATTCATCTTGTCTTACTCTTGAATTGCATGGATTTTTGAATAAGTATTATGAACCCATCATGTGTTTGATAAAATGACATGACAAGAATTCTCAAGTTGTTGATAATCTATTACATGATTTACAAGTCAAGTGACTTCATGATGATTAAGGACATGTTTATGAGCTACGCAAGCCATGTTCTTAAAAGCTATTCATGTTATGATTAAAGTATGATTATTTTTAGTATTTTGTGGGATTTGACTTAGTACCGATGAGGCTTATGTTGGAGGCTCGACTCAAAGGGTCCTTATATAAAATCTTTAGTCTCTAAACTATGTGCACTATAGTATTATGATTATTACCCTTGCTATACAAGTAGATCAATCTAGTTCATGTTATCATGTTTGCCTTGCCTTGGTAAGTAAACCATACTTCACTGGGGAATGTCATGCCAGGTCACCTTAATTGAGGGGGTGTCAGGCCTTGGAGTCCAAGTTATAACTACTTTATCTATGTCATTTGAGGTCTCTTCCCATATATGTATGATATATTATGCAAGTTGAATGATTTACAAATATGTTTTATTACAACCATTGATCATGCATGCCATATTGAGATTATATATCCATTGATTATGACTATGCATTTTGAATATATTGGCTTATGTCATTGTTGCATTGCACCATGAATACTTAGTACATTCAAATATACTAACGTATTCTCTATGCCTACATGACATTACCGTGTAAGGATCAGAACTACTTTTGATCATCCTCCACATGGCTAGTTTGGTACTTCAGAATGGTTAATCCTCAAGTCCGAGGACAATATCTAAGTTAATCTTATTATGTTAAGACTTTTTGATGTTGAACACTTGTTATCATAAGGGTGAAATGGGGATGTGTCTTGGCCATTGCTCCATTCTAAGTTAGAGTTGTTGTTGGATACTATATTATGTTTATGCTACAAGTTTGACTCCTGTATGCCTTATGATTATCAGAGACTTTTCTTAGTCCCGCTTCCTTTTTTATTATATCTTATTGATGGTTATTTTGCTTCTACGACCGAGGATGTGTGAAATGATATGCTAAGAGGCTTGTTTAGGGTCCCCTTAGGTTCTCCATTCACCGTGTCATGTCTAGTCCCTAGAGTTGGGTCATGACAAGCTTTGTATCAAAGCACTAGGCTGTTAATAGTCCTCGAAAATCCAACATTCCCTATCGATTAGATTATTATTCATGGTTAGAAGCACGCCTCAGCTATAAATAGGAGGCTATGAGGCATTTTAAGAAATGTTTCACTTATTCATGGTCTATATCATGCTTTATGTGTAAATATAAAGTTTTTCCCCTAATAAATGCTCTTAGTTCTTCTAGATCATGCTGATACCAAGAGGAAGGCTAAGGAGAGCCTATATACCCGTGGAACTACCGGCCCCTCTCGCTCCTCAAGTTCCTCAAGATGGAGGGGTAGCCTACAAAGAGTTCCAGGATTCCATTGTAATGTTAGCCCGTGCTATGACCAACCAGATGAACCAAGGGGCTTAAACCCCTTATGCTCTTACTCCGGCCTCAAGGGTGGGGGATTTCATAACAATAAACCCACCAGAGTTCTATGGGTCCAAGGCGGAAGAGGATACACAAAATTTCATTGATGAGGTGTATAAGGTGCAATCTATCATAGGGGTCAATTGAGAGGAAGCAAAGTTAGTAGCCTACCAACTCAAAGGTGTGGCCCAAATTTGGTTTACTCAATAGAGAATGGAGAGGATAGATGATGATGCTATTCCTTTGGAGGAGTTCAAAGCCGCATTCCTCAATTGGTGCTTCCTCATCGAGTTAAGATAGGCTAAGATGATGTATTTTATGAACCTTAAGCAAGGTTCCATGAGTGTGAGGGAGCATGCCCTCAAGTTCAACAAGCTTTCCAATTATGCTCCATATTTGGTGGCCGACCCTAGAGATAGAATGAAAATATTTATGCTGAAATTATCAGACTTAGTTAATGAGGAGTATCGTATAGCCATGCTAGTAAGTGATATGAATTTTTCTCGGCTAATGACATATGTCAAACAACTAGAGAGGGAAAAGCTTAAAAAGAAAAGAAGTGGTGAGTCCAAGAGGGATCGGTTTGAGTATGGTTTCCAAGGTTCCAAGGGTGGCCGATTTGCTCAAGGTGACAAGTACCAAGGCCAAGGGTCTTCCAATGCTCCTAACCCAAGATTTTCTAATGATAACCTAAGATTCTAAGGTGGAAATGGTGGGATGACCTACCCTAAGTGCCAAAAGTGTGGGAGAAATAATGGTGGTCCATGTTTGAAAAATTATAATGCCTTCTTTGGTTGTGGTGAAATGATTCACAAGGTTATTAATTATCCTCATGCTTAAAGAAAAGTTGGAGATGGTCGTCCTCATGGCCAAGGTGCTAATGTGGGTGAAAGGGAAAATGGAGGCGAACAATGGGGTGCTCCAAGGCAAAATAGGTTCTATGCTCTCAAAGGAAGGCAAGAAGTTGATAAGGTTCCTGATTTTGTTATCGATATGTCAAAGGTTTTCAGTTATGATGTGTATGCATTGATAGATCTAGCTTCCGCTCTTTCTTTTATTACCCTTTTGTTGCCAATAAGCTTCATATGTGTCACGAGTTGTTATGTGAACCTTATGAAGTGTCTACCCCTGTTGGTGAGTCTATTATTGCTAAAAGAATCTATAGGGATTATCCTGTGTCTGTATTGCATAAAGTCTTAACTTGTGATTTTCTTGAATTAGATATATTGGATTTTGATATTATTCTTGGGATGGATTGGTTACATGCATATCATGCGTCTATTGATTTTAAAACCCGTAAGGTTAAATTCCAATTCACTAATGAGCCCATCCTTGAGTGGGAAATTTGTAATGTGGTAGTCAAGGGTAGATTTATTTCTTATCTTAAATCCCAAAAGTTGATTTCTAAGGGTTACATTTATCATTGTGTGAGGGTTAGGGATGTTAAATCTAAAGTCCTTCCTACTGAGTCAGTTTTGGTGGTCAATGAGTTTCTTGATATCTTTCGTGATGAGCTTCCCAGTGTTTTTCCCGAAAGGGAAATGGACTTTGGTATAGTCCTCCTTCCCGATACATAACCTATTTCCGTTTCCCTTTAGCGTATGGCGCCGGTGGAATTGAAGGAGTTGAAAGATCAATTGAGGGATTTGTTAGAAAAAGGTTTCGTAAGGCCTAGCAAGTTACATTGGGGTGCACTGGTGTTGTTTATAAAGAAAAAAGATGGTTGCCTTAGAATGTGCATTGATTACTGGCAACTAAATAAAGAATAAGTACCCTCTACCAAGGATTTATGAGCTTTTTGATCCACTACAAGAGGCTAATCACTTTTCTAAGATTGATCTTCAGTTTGGGTACCACCAAGTAAAGATGAGGGAGTGTGATATTCCCAAGATAACTTTTCAGACTAGGTATGGCCATTTTAAATTTGTAGTTATGTCTTTTTGGTTGCCTAATGCGTAGGCTATATTTATAGATCTCATGAATAGGCTCCTTAAACCCTACCTTGATATGTTTATGGTGGTCTTTATTGATGATATATTGATTTATTCCTGGATTGAGGAAGAGCATGTTAATTTCTTGAGGGTGGTGTTGCAAATCATGAGAGAGAAGAGGTTGTTTGCTAAATATGAAAAGAGGTTTCTTTTCTAAGTCATGTGGTGTTGGATGATGGCATTAAGATGGATCCTAAGAAGATGCAGGTGATAAGAAATTGACCTAGACCCTTGACTCTATCGGATATTAGGAGTTTCTTGGGTTTGGCGGGTTACTACCAGAGGTTTATGAATGAATTCTCTTTTATTGCTTCCCCTGTAACTAAGTTTACCCAAAAGAAGGAAAATTTTATTTGGACTGATGAATGTGAAAAGAGTTTTCCAAGAACTCCATTAAAGCTTCATGTTTCCTTCAATTCTACATCAAGAAAATCCAAGTTTGAGGTATGTGAGTTTTATCCATTGTCCCCTTTCACTCATGGAGCCCAATCGTCCTATTTTATGAAAATTGCATGTTTTCAAGTTATATTAACTACAGGTATCTTTTATTATAGATTAGAAGTATAAAATATATTAGGGTTTTAAGAAATGTTTATTAAATATGCATGTTCATCTATCTCAAGCTTATACTATGAGTTGGTTTTGTCTATTAAGACTATGTATGTTTTGAAGCTAAGAAACTATGATCTATTATGAGATTTGATGATGGATTCTAAGGTATCTTATATGAGGGTTTTATAATATGTTGGTGGATTGATTTACATTGACTTTTCTCATATTATTTAGCTCCTGAATTACATGATTTTGAACTAGTACTACACACCCACCAAGCCTTTGGTACAATGTCTTTTTAAGGATTCTTAAAGTTATTTATGATCTATTGTATGATTTTTGAGTCAAGTGACTTTATGGTGATTTTGGGCTTTCAAAATGTATTGAATTCATGAAAATGTCTATGATGTTGTAAATGCCGGATTAAGCCCCTTTTTAAAATATTTTACCTCTTATGGACCATTGATGTTAATGCAAGGGTAATGTTTGATGATGATATATTATTATGTTTTAAAGTTAGGCTCACCATTAGAGGTGGTGTGAAACGACCCCAAAAAATGCCCAAATATGTTCCTCGGAAAGGCCCAAGATTGAAATCTCTATATATCTCGAAATCCCTACATGATATCAAAAATTTGACTTCATATTCTTGATCAAGGGAAAATTTGAGTGGGAAATGGGTCTAACCCCAATTTTTAAGCAACCATATCAAAATTTGAAAATCGCATAATGCGATTTTCAGTGAGCAATCTGCGCCCCTGGCGCGACGCGCCAAGGACGCGATACTGTGTATTTTTGTATGTTGTTTTTCTATCTCAGTCCAAGACTTTTTGGTCTTGGGCCTGTGTTCCCATGTATGAAAACACCTATATTTAGCCATATTTGATCTTCATATCATACAAGGCATTTCCCAATACTCTTTCAAACACTTAGACAAATAATTTACCCTAAAACTCAAGTCCCAACTCATCCGTATCTAAGAATTTGATGCAAGCTTTAAGTCTCCATCTCCAATCTTCATCAAGTTATTCTCCAAAGTCTATGTGGGTTTCAACCATTGGGTCCTTTCACCCATGGTGCCCAAGATTCCATTTCATCTAATTTATATGCTTTTAAGTTGATTTTACACATAGGTCTATTAATATAAATTTGATTATAAACTATGTTGGGGTTTTGTAAAAGTGTGACTATTTTTTCATGTTTTGAGATATGAATCTTGGATCTAACTTGAGATTTGATGAAGGATTTTCATTTATATTATATAATGGTGTTACCAAGTATTGGTGGGATGATTTACTCCAAGATTTCTTGCATGATTTCACTCTTTAATTGCATAGTGTTACACTAGCATTGCACACCCACCAAGTGTTTGATAAATTGTCCATATTAGGATTCTTGACTTTTTGAAAGCCTAATGCTTGGCATATGAGATATATGACTTTATAATGATGAATTTATGTTGTACCTATGTTAATTTCATGATGAACTTCCATAGTGTTGTGAGTTGACCAAGCCTATTTCGGGAGGTTGTAGGCCCGGGTAACCATATCGAGGGGCTGGTACCTCGGTTGCCTGATATGGGGGTAGTAGGCCTGTATAATCATATCGAGGGGTTGGTACCTTAATTGCCTAGTATGAAGAGTAGTAGGCCTATATAACTATATTGAGGGGTTGGTACGTTATTAACCATATCGAGACGTTTGTACCTTGGTCACCTAGTATGAGGGGTAGTAGGCCCGTATAACTATATTGAAGGGTTGGTACCTCATTAACCATATTGAGGGATTTGTACCTCATTCACCTCTCTAAGAGGGTGGTAGGCCTTGGGTATTCTATATTGATAATCATTTGCTACATATGTATTTTGTTCTACATAAGCATAATTTTACTTCAAGGATCCTTCATACATGTCACATTATTACTATGTTATCTATTGCCTATGATATTGCATTTTTCCTATGTTGGCTATCAATTGTTACATTGCATCCTACATATTTAGTACATTCAAATGTATTAATGTATATTTTATGCCTACATGATGTTACCATGTAGGAACAGGAGCCCTGCTTGATCATCCTCCTCCTCCACGTGGCTAGTATGATTGTCTCTCAAGCTAGTTAGTGAGTCCTCCATTCTAGGGATAATTTTAATGATCTCATGCTATGTACTAAAATATCTTCTCTTATGTATGTATTGACTATGAGGGTGAGCCCTGTGCTTGTCTTGGCCTCACTAAGTATCTAAGTTTTAGAGGTGTTGTTGGACATGTTTGTATTATGCTATGAGCTTTGACTCTCTATTGACTCTTGATATGAAATTTGTCCCTTAGCTGCGTTTATCCCTATTTATATTCTCTTTTTGCCTTGTATTGCTTCCGCGACCAAGGATGTATGGTGTTATATTAAGAGGCTTGCTTGGGTTCCTTCGGGTTTCCTATGAGTCATGTCCCATCTAGGACCTAGGCTTGGGTCATGAAAAACTTGGTATTATAGCACTAGGTTGTTAATGTTCCTCGGCATCTAACACACCGCGTCGATTAGTGTCTTATTTATGGTTGTGTTGTGCACCACAACTATGACTAAGAGGCTATGAGATGTTTTAGGACATGTTTCCCTTCTTTTTACTCTATGTCATGCTATAGAAGTTAAGGTATGGTTTTCCACCCTAAAGATTGTTGCTTGATATTCTAGATCATGCCTAACACAAGAAAAAGTAGAGCCCATATACCCGAGGACCAACCAACTCATAGAGAGCTTCGGGATGCCCTCAACTTGCTTCCAAAAGGGGTAGCACAAATATGGTCCACACAATGGAAGGAGGAGAAAGGGGTCAACAATGTGGTTCTATGGGAGGAGTTCAAGGCGGCTTTCTTAATGGGTTCTTCCCTATTGAACTTAGGGAGGCCAAGATGATGGAGTTTAAGAATTTGAAATGAGGGTCAATAAGTGTGAGGGAGTATGCCATCAAGTTCAACCAACTCTCAATGTATGCTCCACACATGGTTGCCGATTAGAGGTTAAGAGTGAATAAATTTATGATAGGGGTATCCGACTTGGTGAGTAAGGAGTGCTAGTCCACTATGTTGATTAGCGACATGGATTTGTCCCATTTGATGACCTATGCAAAACAAATGGAAGAGGAAAAGTTGAGGAAGAGGAGGAGTAATGAGGCCAAGAGGGCCTGTTTTGAGGAAAAGTTCCAAGGCTGCAAGGGTGGCCAATTTCATCAAGGCAAAGCATCTTCGCCTGCTCTCTATAGGAGGGTGGCCAATGACATCCCAAGGGCCCAAGGTGATGGTGGTGGGGGTCCTATTAATGTGTGTCCGAAGTGTGGTAAGGGTCATGGTGGCCCATGCTTGGGGGATATTGCTGCCAGTTATGGTTGTGGGGAAATGGGGCATAAGGCAGTAGATTACCCTCGAAATTGCAAAGGGTAAAGATGTTCGTCCTCAATGTTGGTGTTCCAATGCGGTTCCTTTGGGAAGAGGTGGTCAACAAGGTGATGCCCCAAGGCATAATCAGTTTTATGCTTTGCATGGAAGGCAAGGGGTTGATGAGGTACCCGAAGTCGTCACCAGTATGTTAAAAATCTTTGATTTTGATGTGTATGCATTCATAGACCCCGGTGCCATACTTTCTTTTGTTACTCCTCTTATTTCCAAAAAGTTTCATGGTGAACCCGAATTGTTATGTGAGTCATATGAGATGTCTACTCCTATTGGTGCATCAATTGCTGCTAAAAGAGTCTATAGAAATTGTCCCATTTGCATCTTATATAAAATATGGTTGATTTTAATATCATTCTTGGTATGGATTTGTTGCATGCATACTATGCCTTTATTGATTGTAGAACCCATAGGGTTAAATTCTAATCCCCAAATAAACCCGTCCTCGAGTGGGAGAGCCAAAATGTTATGGTCAAGGGTAGATTTATCTCTTGCATTAAAGCGCTTAAGTAGATTTCTAAGGGTTGTTTATACCATCTCATGAGAATTAGGGATATGGAGTCTAAGGTCATTACTATAGAGTCAGTTCTAGTTATAAATGAGTTCCTGGATGTCGTTCCTAATGACCTCCCCGGTGTTCCTCCCGAAAGGTAAATAGATTTTAGTATAGATCTCCTCCCCGTTACTCAACCCATTTTATTCCCCCTTACCATATGGACCCGGTGGAGTTAAAGGAGGTAAAAGAGCAATTGAGGGACTTGTTGGAGAAGGGTTTTATTAGGCCTAGTCAATCACCTTGGGGTGCACTAGTGTTGTTTGTGAAAAAGAAGGATGGGTCTCTTGGAATGTGTATTGACAACCAACAACTTAATAGGGTCAATATAAAGAATAAGTATCTTCGTCAAAGGGTAGATGGTTTATTTGACCAATTGCAAGGGGCAAGCCATTTCTCTAAGATTGATCTTCGGTCCAGGTATCATCAAGTGAAGGCAAGGGAGTGTGACATTCTCAAGATGGCCTTCCGGACTAGGTATAGGCATTATGAATTTGTGGTTATGTCTTTTGGGTTGACCATATCGGGGAATAGTTGTCACAACCCAAGCCTAGGGTCTAGTCGTGACATGGCGAATGGGGAACCCGAAGGAACCCCAATCAAGCCTCTTAGCTTATTATTACACATCATTGGTCGCGGAAGCATATAAAAGGCATAAAGGTTAAGAATAGGGGCTAAGAGGCTAATGGGAAAGCTTGCGTAACATCATAGTCAAGAAACAATGAGTCAAAGCTTATACCATAGATACATAGCATGTCCAACAAACACCTCTACTACATAGATAAGAGCGGGGGCCAAGACAAAGCTGCCAGGCTCACTCTCGTAGTCAAATAGAACATAGGGAAGAGTGTCTCAATACATAATAAGAGAAACATAGATAAACGTCCCCGGAATGGAAGACTCACCAACTAGCTTGAGTAGTACTGAACTAGCCGCGTGGAGGAGGAGGATGATCAACTTGGGCTCCGGTTCTTATATGGTGATATCATGTAGGCAAGAGTATGCGTTAGTACTTTTGAATGTACAAGTATATAGGATGCAATGAAATAAGAAATAGGCATTATAGTCAAAGTGCGTGACAATAGGCAATAGACATCAAAATCAACGATGTCTAACTCAACAAGATCACGAGGTAACACTTTATGTAAGATTCAAATAGGACAACTACTATAAACTTTTCAATCAACAATAGATGCACCAATAGGAGTAGACACTTTATATGACTCATACAATAACTCGGGGTCAACATGGAACTTTTTAGCAACAAAAAGGGCAACGAAGGAAAGAGTGGCACCTGGATCAATCAAAGAATATACATCAAAGTCAAAGATTTTCAACATACTAGTAACAACGTCGGGAACCTAACCAACCCCTTGCCTCCCATGTAGAACATAAAATCGATTGTGCCTTGGGGAACCACCTTGAGGAGCACCTCTACCTAATGGAACCACATTTGTACCCTGGCCTTTTCCACGATATCTTAGACAATCCACTCTTTTGTGACCAAGCTCCCCATATTCAAAGCATGCATTAAAATCTTTCAAACATGGGCCTCTATGGTTCCTTCCACATTTAGGACACACATCAGTAGGAACCATACCACTAGCACCTTGAGGCCTAGGGAAGTCATTGGCAAACCCCCTATTAGTAGTATGGGAAGACCCTTGGCCTTGGTGAAATTTAGCACCCTTTTCGAACTAACCCTTAAAATGGGCCCTCTTGGCCTCATAACCACTTCTCTTCCACAATATGACCATTTCTATTCCTCAACTTTTCCCCCTCTATTTGATCAGCATATATCATCAATCAGGACAAGTCCATGTCACTAATTAGCATGGAGGACTAACATTCTTCACTCACTAAGTCGAAGTCCCCATCACAAACTCACTCATCCTAGATCTAGGATCGGCCACCAAATGAGGAGCATATTTTGAAACTTGATTGAAATTGAGGGCATATTCCCTCACACTCATAGAATGTTGCTTTAAATTCATAAATGCTAGTAACCTAGCTTCCCTAACCTTAAGAGGGATGAACCAATTAAGAAAAGCCAATTTGAACTCCTCCCAAAGCACCACATTACCAATTCCCTTCTCCCGGACACCACATGACCCAAGAATACAACCTCGCTCAACCAAATTCACACGTTTTATACTTGGCATACAATTTCTGCTCCCTTAATCTTTGTAATACAACCCTCAAATGACCCATATGCTCCTCCCTACTATGTCAAATGATCAAAATATCATCAATGAAGTCCATAACAAAGGAATTGAGGTAGGATTTGAAGACCCTATTCATAAGATCCATGAAGATGGTCGGTTCATTGTTCAACACCAAAAAGTCATCACAACAAACTCATTATGCTTATATCTAGTTCGAAAAGCCATCTTGGGAATATCATACTCCCTCACCTTCACTTGATGATATCCTGACTGAAGATCAATCTTAGAGAAATAGCTAGCCCCTTGCAATTAGTCAAACAAGTCATCAATCCATGGAAGAGGGTACTGATTCTTCATGGTAACCCTATTGAGTTGTCGATGGTCAATACATATCCAAAGGGATCCATCATTCTTTTTTGCAAACAACACCGGAGTACCCCAAGGTGATTGGCTAGGTGTTATAAATCCCTTTTCCAATAACTTCCTTAATTGTTCCTTCAACTCCTTCAAATCTGCCAGGGCTATATGGTAAGAGGGAATAGAAATGGGTTGAGTATCGGGGAGGAGGTCTATGCCAAAGTCTATTTCCCTTTCGAGAGGAACACTCGAAAGGCCATTAATGGGTTGAGTATCGGGGAGGAGGTCTATGCCAAAGTCTATTTCCCTTTCGAGAGGAACACTCGAAAGGTCATTTGGAAAGATATCAAGAAACTAATTTACAACTGGGACCAACTCTATAGGAAGGACTTTAGACTCCACATCCCTAACCCTCACAACATGGTAAAGACACCTCTTAGAGATCAACTTATGGGCTTTAATACAAGCGAGGAATCTACCCTTCACCACCACATCTTGAATTTTCCACTCAAGGATGGGTTCATTTGGAAATTAGAATTTGACTCTACGGCTTCTACATTCAATAGAAGAAAAGTACGAATGCAACCAATCTATCCCAAGAATGACATCAATGAAACAACGCTAAAAAGTGCCCAAACATGTGACTAGAAAGTGCCCAGAATCGTAATTTCCATATAGCTAAAAATCCATTCGTTATTTCAAAAATCTAACTTCATATTCTTGTTTAGGGGGTCAAACTTAGGGGGGAAAAGGTCTAACCCCAATTTAAGATCGAAAGATTAGCAATTATTAAATTTCAAGAATGCAATTTCCATAGAGCAAAGCATGCCGCTTCCGCAACGTACACTAGCTCATTTTTTTGACTATTTTTTTTGTCTCGATCCAAGACTTTTAAGTCTAGGGCCTAAGTGTTTGCAAATGTGTATTTACCTATATTTGGCCATATTTTACCCTCATATTATCCTAAACATTCCCTAATACTCACTCAAACACTTTGCCATGTTTTTCACTCCTAAATTCAAGTCTCAAAACCTCCTTCGGATCTAAGGATTTCCTCCAACCCTCAAGCCTCCATTTTAAATTTTCACCAAGAGTTTCTCCAAATCTAAGGTATATGGTTTTCTTTCATGGCTTCCTTTCACCCATGATGGCCAAGCTTCCTTTACCTCAAAATTGCATTATTTAAAGTTGATTTACTCATGGGCGTTAAGTATTATGAAAATCACTGCACACTATGTTTGAGCTTATGAAGTTATGACTATTTTATAATGTTTTGAGCTATGAATCTAAGATTTATTGAAATGTTTGATGAAGGATCTTGATGTTTATTGTTTGAGGGTGTTGCCAAGTATCTATTAATGTCTTTACACTGATTTTTCTAGAATGACTTCACTCTTGAATTGCATGATTTTACACTAGCATTGCACACCCTCTAAGTGTATGATAAAATGTCCAATTATGGTTTCTTGAGGAATTAAAGGTCCAAAGCATGAGATATGATATGATTTATGTTATGATGATGAAAAGAGCTTATGTATATGACATATCCTATACAAAGTGTTGCATTAGACCATTCCCAATCTGGTGGGAATACAAGCTGGGATAACCGAGATGGGGATTTGTACTCATCAACTATGTGAGGGGTTTGTACTTTGCTACCAGGGTTATAGGGTGAGATTATCATCAACCATGTGAGAGGTTTGTACCCCACTGCTAGGGTGATGGGGTAAGATCATAATTAACCAACCAACGGGTTTGTACTTTGGAAATCTTACATGGTCTCTTCTACACATATGATATCATATATGAGCATGAGTTACTTACGCATGTTTTACTTGAACATTGGTCATGCATGCTATATTATTATATTATTTCTATTACCTATTATCACATACTTTGACTATGATGCTTATTTCTTATTGCATTGCATCCTACATACTTAGAACATTTAAATATACTAATGCATACTCTTGCCTACATGATATTACCATGTAGGAACCGGTGCCCAAGTTGATCATCCTCCCCCTCCACATGGCTAGTTCGGTACTACTCAAGCTACTTGGTGAGTCCACCATTCTGGGGACATTTATCTATGTTTCTCTTATTATGTATTGTGACACTCTTCCTTATGTTCTATTTGACTATGAGGTTATGCCCAGTTGCTTTATCTTGGACCTTGCTCTTATCTATGTAGTAGAGGTGTTTGTCGGACATACTATGTATCTATGAAATGAGCTTTGACTCTTTGTTTCTTGACTATGATATTATGCAAGCTTTCCTCTTTGCCTCTTAGCTCCTATTCTTAACCTTTATGGCTTTTATATGCTTCCATGACCAGTGATGTTTAATGATAAGCTAAGATGCTTGATTGGGGTTCCTTCAGGTTCCCCATTAGCCATTTCATGACTAGGCCTTCGGCTTAGGTCATCACAGTCATGATGCAGTAAATGGTGAACCCGAAGGAAACCCAATCAAGCCTCTTAGCTTATCAATACACATCATTAGCCGTGGAAGAATATTAAAGCCATAAAGGTTAAAAGTAAGGTCTAAGGGGAAAACTTGCATAATATCATAGTCAAGAAAGAAAGAGTCAAATCTCATATCATAGATACATAGCTTGTCCAACAGATATTTCTACTACATAGGTAAGAGCGGGGGCCAAGAAAAAGCAGTTGGGCTCACCCTCATAGTCAAATAGAACATAAGGAAGAGTGTCACAAAATATAAAAAGAGAAAAATAGATAAATATCTCCAAAATAGAGGACTTACCGACTAGCTTTAGTAGTACCGAACTAGTCACGTGGAGGAGAAGGATGGTCAACTTAGGAATCAATTCTTATATAGTGATATAATGTAGCCAAGAGTATGTGTTAGTACGTTTGAATGCACTAAGTATGCAGGATGCAATGCAATAAGAAATAGGCATCATAGTTAAAGTGTGTGACAATAGGCAATAGACATCATATAACAATATGGAATGTATGACTAATTCTCAAGTAAAACATGTGTAAGTGACTCATGCTCATATAGGATATCATATATGAAGAAGAGACCAAGCATGATTTCCAAAGTACAAACTCGTTAGTTAGTTAATGATGATCTCATCCCATCACCCTGGTGGTAGGATACAAACCCCTCAAATGGTTGATGATAATCTCACCCTATCACCCTTGTGGTTGATGATAATCTCACCCTATCAAATGGTAGGATACAAACCCCTCAAATGGTTGATGATAATCTCACCTTACATTATTGATGAGTAGAAACCCCTATCTCGGTTATCCGAGCTCTTAGTCCCCCTGAATCGGGCATGGTCTAATGCAACACATTATATAGGATATATCATATACATAAGATCTTTTCATCATCATAACATGAATCATATCATATCTCATGCTTTGGACCATCAATTGCTCAAGAAACCATAACTAGACATTTTATCAAACACTTAGAGGGTGTGCAATACAAGTGTAAAACTATGCAATTCACGAGTGAAATCATGCTATAAAAATCAGTGTAAAGCTATCAATAGATACTTGGTAACACTCTCAAACAATAAACATCAAGACCCTTCATGAAACCCTTCAATATATCTTAGATTCATAGCTCAAAACATGGTAAAACAGTCACAACTTGAGAAGCTCAAACATAGTGTGAAGTGATTTTCATAATACTTGAGACCCATGAGTAAATCAACTTTAAATCATACAATTTTGAGGAAAAGAAAGCTTGGCCATCATGGGCTAAAGGAAGTCAAAAGAGAAACCCACATACCTTAGCTTTGGAGAAACTCTTGGTGAAGATTAAAAATGAAGGCTTGAAGCTTGAAGGAAATCCTTAGATCTAGAAGAGATTTTGAGACTTCATTAGGAGTGAAAAATATGGTTAAGTGTTTTAATGAGCATTGGGGAATGTTTAGTATGATATGTGGGTGACATATGGCTAAGTATAGGTAAATACATGTTTGGGAACACTTAGGCCCAAGACTTAAAAGTCTTGGACCAAGATAAAAAAAATAGTCACAAGAATGAGCCATTATGCATCGCGGAAGCAGCGCGTTTTGCTCTGTGGAAATTGCATTCTTGAAATTTCATAATTGATAATCGTTCGCTCTAAAATTGGGGTTAGACCCTTCTCCCCTAAGTTTGACCCCATAAACAAGAATATGAAGTCAAATTTTTGAAATAAAGAATGGATTTTTAGATATATGGAAATTATGACTCTGGGCACTTTCAAGACAATTTTTGGATACTTTTTAAGGTCGTTTCAATAGTATTAGAGTGGATCCTAAGCAGATAGATCTGATTAGAAATTGGCCTAGACCATTCACCCAATCGAATATTAGGAGTTTCTTGGGCTTAGCAGTTTACTACTGGAGATTTGTGAATGGGTTCTCTTCTATTGCTTCTCCCATACTAAATTGACTAAAAAGAAGCCTAAGTTTGTGTGGACCGATGAGTGTGAAAAGACCTTCCAAACCTTGAAAGATATGCTTGTGTCTGCTCCTATTTTGTCTCTACTGGAAGGGCTAGAAGAGTTTATTGTGTATTGTGATACCACCCGGATTGGTTTGGGTTGTGTGTTGATGCGAAAAGGTAAGGTAATAACCTATAATTCTAGGCATCTTAAAGTGCATGAAAAGAATTATCCTACTCATGATCTTAAATTGGCCGTAGTGGTATATTCTTTGAAAATTCAGCATCATTAATTGTATGGAGTGCATGTTGATATGTTAACTAATCATAAGAGTCTCCAATATGTGTTCACTGAAAAAGATCTCAACTTGAGGTAAAGAAAGTGATTAAAACTTCTTAAGGATTACGATATGAGTGTGCATTACCATCCCGATAAGGCCAATGTGGTGGCGGATGCTTTGAGTAGGGTGCCTATGGGTAACCTAGCTCATGTTGATGGTCGGGGTGCAGAGGTGGCTAAGGAGATCCATCAGTTAGCTAGATTGAGAGTTAGGTTAGAAAAGGTTGATAATGGTGACATTGTGGTTGTTGATGGTTCAAAGTCTTCCTTGGTTGATGAGGTAAAAGAGAAGCAAAATCTTGATCCCTCCTTGTTAGAATTTAAGGCCTTGGTGAAAGGAGGTAAGGTGGAGGTTTTTACCCAAGGGGGATATGGCTTCCTTAGATACCAAGGTAGGTTATATGTGCCTTGTGTTGATGGCTTGAGAGAAAAGATTTTTGATGAGGCTCACGGTTCTTCCTATTCTATTCACCCCAGTTCCATCAAGATGTATAGGGATTTGAGGGATATGTATTGGTGGGGAGGTATGAACAAAGACATGGCCAAATTTTTTTCCGGTTGTCATAGTTGCCAATAAGTCAAAGACGAACATCAAAGGCTTAGTGGCATAACCAAGACATAGAGATTCCTACTTGGAAGTGGAAAGAGATTAACATGGATTTTGTGGTTGGGTTGCCTAAGACTAGAAAGGGTTTTGTTTCTATTTGATAGGATGACAAAGGCGGCTCATAATTTTTATCCATTTTTCCTAATATTATGCATGGATCAGGTATATCATGGCGAATTCTTCAGATTTTCTACTGGTTAAGACTATATATGAGGCTAAAGATTATGTAGATTGTACATTCATGAGTTGGAGAGGTTGCATGGGGTGCCATTATCTATCATATCGGTTCATGGTGCTCAATTTACTTCACATTTTTAGAGGTCCTTCCGATGGGGTCTTGGAACCAAAGTTAAACTTAGTCGAGCCTTCCACCCTCAAAAGGATGGCCAAGCCAAAAGAACTATCCAAACTTTTGAGGACATGCTTAAGGCTTGTATTTTGGAGTTCAAGGGTAGTTGGGATGATCATCTTTCGTTGGTTGAGTTTGGTATAACAATAGCTATAATTCTAGCATTGGTATGACTCCTTCTGAGGCCCTCTATAGTAGGTGTTGTAGATCATCGGTTGGGTGGCTTAAAGTTTGAGAAATGGCTTTGTTAGGTCCGGATCTGGTAATGTATTTTATGGAGAAGGTAAAGGTGATTAGAAAAAGGTTAAAAATAGCCCAAAGTTGACAAAAGTCTTATGTCGATGTGAGAAAAAGGGAGCTTGAGTTTAAAGTTGGTGATTGGGTTTATTTGATGGTGTCACCCATGAAGGGTGTAGTTCATTTTGGTATGAAGGCTAAATTAAGTCCAAGATTTATGGGTCCTTATAAGGTGATGAGGAGGATTGGCAAGGTGGCCTATGAGTTGGAATTGCCTAGTTAAATAGAATTCGTTCATCCAGTCTTCCATGTGTCTATGTTGAGGAAGTGTATGGGTGACCCTATTGTGCATCTTGATGTTTATGATATAAAAGTTGTCCCTTAGCTCCGTTTATCCCTATTTATAATATCTTTTTTCATTGTATTGCTTCATGACCAAGGATGTGTGATGATATGTTAAGAGGCTTGCTTGGGATCCCTTCGGATTCCCCATGCGCCGTGTCACATCTAGACCCTAGGCTTGGGTCATGACATCAAGGATGTTTTAGAGCTACTCGTGTTATGATTCTATATTTCTTACAAATTGCTAAAGTGTGATTATTTCAATTATTCCATGCAATTTGGGTTAGCACCGATGGATGGAGGGTTTTCTCACTTTTCTCAAACTAGTGCACGCTCTCTTGAGATTCTTCTCCAAATGGGTCATGTTCCCATAGTACGAAGTTTCTTATGAAATCCTTTCTGAAATGGGTCATGTTCCCATAAGGAGGGTTACTTCATACGAAATGGGTCATGTTCCCGTAAGGTTTAGTTTAACTTAGCAAGTAGACCACCCTTTTACCAATGAGGGTAATCATCAGGATTCCAAGTTGTAGCTTGCTTGGTCTTATTCTTTGTCGGTTGAGGTCTCTTCCCATATATGTATTATGTTCTACGCAAGTTGAATGATTTATAAGCATGTTTTACTTCAAGCTTTGATCATGCATGCCATATTGAAACTATGCTATCTATCTACTATGATTATGCTATTTGACTATATTTGCTTATATCTTGTTGCATTATGCCCTACATGCTTAGTACATTAAAACGTACTAACGCATACTATATTACATGATATGAACATGTAGGAACTAGAGCTCGTCTTGATCATCCTCCACGTGACTTGTAAGATTTTACACAGATAAGCTTTGGTAAGTCCTTAAGTTCGAGGACACTATCTACTTTCTCTTGCTATTTCTAAGACTTCTTTATGTTAAACATTTGACATTATGAGGGTGAGCCCAAAAAGTGTCTTGGCCCCCGCTCCATTATAAGTTTAGAGGTGTTGTTGGAATATTATGATGTATTCATGCTATAAGCTTGACTCTTTATGATTTTATGATATCAAAGACTTCCCTTAGTCCCACTTTCCCTTTTTATTATCTCTTGTTATTGTTTAATTTGCTTCTGCGACAAAGGATGTGTGATTGATATACTAAGAGGCTTGTTTGGGTCCCTTTAAGTTCCTATTTCCCGTGTCACATTAGGCCCTAGGCTTAGGTCATGACAAACTTGGTATCAGAGCACTAGGTTGTTAATGGTCCTCGAAATCCAACACACCGCATCGATTAGCGTCATATTCATGGTTGTGAAGCGCGCCACAAGTACAAGTAAAAGGCTATGAGCTATTTTAGGAAATGTTTCACTTTTTCATGATCTATGTCGTGCAATAGAGTTAAGTACCCCTAAGATTTATTCCTGATTCTTAACTATTATGTTTCAGAATGTGTCTCAATCTATTCAGGATGGTGATATTTCCAATGCGGAGGTTCACAATGCTCTATGAATATTAGCCAAATTTGTGACCACCCAACTCAATCAATTGGTGTGCACCCCCGAGAGCTCAAATGGTAAGAAGGGGGAGAAAAAGGCCAAGAGGGCCCGAGTTGAGGGTCCTTTATCTTCTACTAGACCACAGGTGCCCAAGTTCCCAAAGAAAAGGACCCCTTTTGCCACCTTTCAATGGTGTGGTAAGAAATATCAAGGAAAGTGTTTAGTAGGGATTATGGATTGCTTCAAGTGTGGCAGTGTTGGGTATGAGGTGAGGGGTTGATCGGTGGCCTCAAAAGAAGGGAGAAGAAGGGTACAAGTAAAAGGGAGGCTCCCATCTGCTAAGCCCAATAGCAATGGTGGGATCACCCATCCTAGGTGCCCAAAATATAGGAGAAATCATTATGGCACATGTCTGAGAAACACGGGTGCATGCTTTGGGTGTGGCAAGATAGGCCACAATATTGGTAATTGTCCATATGTTCAAAAGAAGGCTAAGGGTGTTGGTGTTCAAGCTTTTCCTCCGTGCCACAAGTATCGGAAGCACCATTCGGGAGATTGTTTGGCCGGTTTGAGTGCATGTTTTGAGTGTGCTACAAAGGATCACGAGTCTAGACCTTGTCCATAGGTTATGAAGGATTATGAGGATGACCGTAGATGTGCGCAACCATACCCCTCTATGGCCACTAGATTTGGAGTAGTGCTTCACAGGCATGTTGAAGGATTTTGATTTTGATGTGTATGCACTGATACACTCGGGTGCCACTTTTTCTTTATTTACTCCTTTTGTTGTCAAAAAGCTTTATGCTTGTCCCTAATTGTTGCCTCAACCTTATAAAGTGTGTACCCCTGTTGGTGAGTCCGTTATTGCAAGGAGAGTCTATAGGAATTGTCCCATGTAGATTTTGCATAAAATCTTGCCTTATGATTTTATTGAATTAGATATGGTGGATTTTCATGTCATTATTGGGATAGTTTGGTTGCGTGCATATTATGCTTCTATTGATTACAGAACCCCTAAGGTTAAATTTCAATTCCCTAATGAACCCGTCCTAGAGTAGGAAAGTTGTGATATGGTGGTCAAAGGTGGATTTATTTCTTCCCTTAAAGCCCAAAAGTTGATTTCTAAGGGTTGTCTCTATCATCTTCTGAGGGTTAGGGATGTTGAGTCCAGAGTCCTTCCTATAGAGTCGGTTCTAGTGGTTAATGAGTTCCTTGATGTCTTTCTCGTTGAGCCTTCCGATGTTCCTCTCGAAAGGGAAATAGACTTTGGTATTGACCTTCTTCCCGATACTTAATCCCTTTCTATTCCCCCTTACCTTATGGCACCGATAGAGTTGAAGGACTAATTGAGAGATTTGTTGGAGAAGGGTTTTATAAGGACTAGTAAGTCACCTTGGGGTGCACCGATGTTATTTGTGAATAAAAAGGATGGTTCTCTTAGAATGTGCATTGATTACTGGCAATTCAATAGAGTCATCATAAAGAACAAGTACCTCTACCAAGGATCGATGACCTTATTGATCAACTTCAAGGGGCTATACACTTTTCTAATA
>DF359963.1:0-24006 GCA_000787875.1 Solanum virginianum | reverse complement strand
CTAGATGGGGAGTTTTGTTGTAATTCAAAGAACAACTTAAAATAAATGCTAACTAGATTACGAGAAAATGCTCAATTTTGGGAACAACTTGGGAATTCTGTTCCCCATGGTTCGTTAACTCAATTACCCTAAATAACATAACTTAAATTAGTGAATTGCATACAGGATGATAACTTAGGTTCTTTCAGCGCTATTGTGAAGTTGAAGGTCAAATTTTACCATGGCAATTGGTCGGCTACCATGGTATACTAACTAAACATTACCTATTGTCCCAATCAACCTCTCCTTGGTTAGGTTTGGTCAATTAGACGGGAAAACATCAACGAAATCCTGTCATCTACTTAACTTTTTCTATTTGTCAATACCTTGGTGAGGATCATGATAGTAGGCAACGTTTGGGGTTGCCCACCACCAAACAACATTAATCATGAAGGGAAATAGATAATACATGCAAAACTCCAATCATAAATATGCACAAAACCTAGGTCATCTCAAGTCAACTACCCATGGTTCCCACAATCCCAAGTTGTGGGTGCTTAGCTCAAAACTCCAATCATAAATATGCACAAAACCTAGGTCATCTCAAGTTAGCTACCTATGGTTCCCCAAAACCCCAAACTGTGGGTGCTTAGCTACTCATCGCTAAGATAAAACACACAAAAATGCAAATAATAGACATAGTTGAGAGTTTCACCAATAACAATGAAGGAGGTAGGCACCAAGTTGCAAACCCACAAGCTTGATTGATCAACAATGAGTACAAGGCAAGATTTGCAATTCTCAAAATGAGTTTTCCCAAAGAAAATACTAATCTACTCTAAAACCTAAGAAAAGCATCAAAAATATCTTGGAGAAGTGTCTCTGGTCGAACTCTCCCCAAAATAACCTAACTTAAACTATTTATAGTGTGTACAAAATAACCCTAAAATTTATACAGAAAAGACAGCTAGCATCTGATAAATTTTGCAGTTATAACTCATAAGATAGCCTACGAGTCATAGTCGGGTCTCATATCTGTATCTTGGCATCTTGGACTAAATTGGTACGATTCATAGGCACAAGTTGTTGGTTGGACTACGACTCATATGTTAATCACATAGTCTTGGTCTTTAGTATTTGGTCCAACATTTTGGCTCTCTGATTCTTGTTACTAGTCAACCTATGTGAGTCATGTGTCTTACGACTCGTACGCTAATCTCATAATAGTGACTTTCACTTGGTAGATTTCAGAACTTTTGGTCTCTAATTCCTGTTATGACACCACCGTACGACTCATAGTATGAGCTACGACTTGTAGATGGGCTCATGTGGCTCATGCTTCAGAAAAATCTGCAACTTTTCTTCCAAATCATGTCAACCTAACGTTTCTACAAGATTAACACAAAAACACATCAAAACACTAAAAAGTCGCTTTGAGAACTCACAAAATCCCTTTTTAGGCACCAAATGTGTTGTAATTTAACAGCACATCAACACCCTCAACTTAGAGTTATTGCTTGTCCTTAAGCGATGACTCAATCTACACAGACAAAGAGAAATACATAACAGCTATATCAATGGCGACTACGATTATGCATTTTGACTTGTCCTTAAGCGATGACTCAATCTACACAGACAAAGAGAAATACATAACAGCTATATCAATGGCATATACAACAGCTAATTTGATTCTGGTACCCAACTACTACTTTCAAAACAGAGTTGAACTTTTCTTGAGTGCATTTCTTTCATGCTTTTTCTGACTGTGCCTTGATTTGATAAGCTCATTTTTGCTACTTTTTTTTAGTGTAAGGTACTTTTTCTTTTCTTTTTCTTCACTCGGTTCATGCTTTTTCATTTTCTTTCTTGATTTCCTTCAACTAACTACCTTATTTTTGTTACTTTACCACATTAAGGGCCACCCTCAACTTAGGCTTTTAGCCTTAGGTGAAGTACATAATATCTATGTCTCAAATTAGGGCCACCAACTGTATCCACCCTCGATTTAGGCTTTTGGCCTCAATCAAGTTTCACATGTTCAAGGATAGATTAGGGCCAATATCAGGGTATTTCATTAAATGAGGTTAGGTCAGCAGGGTGTCAAGAAACAATGAGTGCATGAGAAGCTTAAACATTTGAGGCAAGGGATTCACTCAGTTCATTTGGTGGGTCATTTTGGGTTAAAGTGGGTTTCACTCTTAGAATAAGGGCCTAATATTCTTTCCATCTCCACTACGTCACCTGAACCAATCTTAGAGTACGAGGGCAAGTTTTGAGTCCATATAGGATGCATGAATGCAGGAAAATATGCTTACAGCACATATGGTATTTGCATCTACAATCAAGTATAGACTTATAGGTCATGCTTTCTGTCTTAGGTTACCTTCACAATATCAGAACAAACATTGTCTTATACTCAGAAATGTATGAATGCATCAATACTCACAACCTCAAAAATTTTGAGGGTACCCAATTTTTTCATCAAAAGTTTAAATAACATTTAAGAGTTATATATATGCCATCAGATACCATTACTATGCATTTACAAATTATCTATACTTCCTAAAACATGTCTGGTTCAATAGAAAATTAAACATCCACAAGGAAAAAGACACATGACAAGAAAACCTTGGGATCAAAAATAGGGGATGTTATAGATTTGAGGCTACTTAGACTTTACCTTAATTCATAGCTTCCACCACTCCACCAAAAGATGATACTTTGTCCTCAAATTAAAGACAAGAACAAAAAGATGCAAGGGGCGTACCTTGGGTTGCCTCCCAGGAAGCGCTTGGTTTATTGTTGTGGCATGATAGGAAGCTTTTGTTTTTATGCCTCTTCAAGGTCCCATTCTTTCAGTGTTTTGATCTCTTTCATGTCACCTATATACCTTTTTACCCTTTGTCCATTGACTTTGAAAGTTTTGGCCTTCGTGCTTTCTAACTCGATAGCTCCATGGCTAAAGACACGCACAACTCTGAAGGGCCCCATCCGTTTAGATTTGAGTTTTCTAGGAAACCATCTTATCTTTGAGTTGTAAAGCAATACCATGTCTCTCTGGAGCAAACTAGCAATCTTCAATTTTGTGATCATGCTGAACTTTCTTTCGTTGTTTGTACAAGGTGGAACTCTCATAGGATTGCAGTCTAAACTCATCAAGTTCGTTTACTTGCATTAACCTAGAGGTTGCTGTTTCATGCCAATCTAGATTCCGTTTCTTCAGTGCCCAGAATGCTTTGTGTTCTAGTTCAACCGAGTAGTTGGTATGCCTTTCGAAACACTAGTTGATATAGAGACATTTTGATGGGACTTTTAAAGGTAGTCTGGTAGACCTATAAAGCATCATCCAACTTTCTTGACCAATCAGTACGATTCACATTCATTATTTTGGATAAGATTTGCTTTATTTCCCTATTGGATACCTCCACTTGTCCACTAGTTTGGGGATTATACTGGGTTGCCACACAGTGCTTTAAACCATACCTTTCAAGAAGAGCTTTAAATAGTCGATTGCAAAAATGAGAACCTCCATCACTTATAATTGCCTGAGGTGTACTGAACCTAGAAAAATACTTTTGCGAAGAAATCCTGTAACAATCTTACCCTTATTGTTCGATAAAGCTATTGCCTCCATCCACTTAGAGACATAATCAACTACAACTAGAATGTACTTGTTACCATGAGAGCTCACAAAGGGTCCCATAAAATCAATGCCCCAAATATCAAAAAGTTCTATGACTAAAATAGGATTTAAAGGGCATTTGTGTCTTTGCAAAACTCCTCCCTCTATTTGATATCTGTCACAAGACTTTACATATTCATGGGCATCATAGTGTAAAGATGACTAGTAGTAGCCACACTGCAACACCTAAGCCATTTGAGCTCCACTGTGATAGCCACCCACCAATGAAAAGTGACATGCCTTAAGAATGCTCATCATCTCCACCTCTAGAATACATCTATGGATGATCCCATCCGCATAAATGTGAAACAGATATGACTCATCCCAGAAGAACTTCTGCATTAACTTGCGACATTGATGGGCCTTCAAATCAGGAGGCACTATATCACTCGCCAAATAGTTTGCATAATCTGCAAACCAAGGTATAAGATCATGTGATGATGCTAGAACTCTTTCATTAGGGAATGAGTCATTTATCTCCAACACATCATCAAACTTTATCATAGCTTCATCTTCCAATCTAGAAAGGTGATCAGCAACCTGGATTTCCAATCCTTTTCTATCAATCACATCAAGATTGAATTCCTATAAGAGAAGTACCCATCCAATTAACCTTCGCTTTGTATCTTTCTTTGCCATAAGATATTTGAGTGCCACATAGTTTGTATGTACAACCACTTTAGCTCCCAACAAGTATGAACTGAATTTTCAAATGCAAACACCAATGCAAGCAATTCTTGTTCAGTCACAGTGTAATTCTTCTGGGCCATATTCAGTACTTTGCTGGCATAATAGATTTGGTGCAGGACTCTATCTCTTCATTTCTGTAATACCACACAGAGTGCAACCCCACTCACATCACACATTAACTCAAATGGTTATGACCAATCTGGAGCTATAATAATGGGTGTTGTGGTTGGCCTTCTTTTCAATTCTTCGAAGGCATGCACGCATGTATCATCAAACACAAACATTGCATCTTTTTCTAGTAACTTACACAAGGGTTGTGAGATTTTGGAGAAATCCTTTATGAAATTGCGATAGAATCCAGCATGGCTTAGAAAACTTCTGATACCTTATACCGAAATTGGTGGTGGCAATTTTTCTATCACCTAAAATTTTTTCTTTATCCACCTCAATTCCTTTGCCTAAAATTCTATGACCACGCACGATGCCTTCTTTGACCATAATATGACATTTTTCCCAATTCAACACTAGGTGACTCTCAACACATCTCTCAAATACGTTACTCAAATGGAACAATCATTCTTCAAAAGATTGACCCACCATACTAAAATCATCCATGAATACTTCAATAGTGCTTTCTACCATATCAAAGAAAATGGACATCATGCATCTTAGAAAGGTTGTCGGAAAAACTACATAATACAAATGACATTCTCTTAAATGTAAAGGTACCATATGGACATGTAAAAGTATTCTTCTGTTGGTCTTCAGGTGCAATGACAATTTGATTATAACCGGAATAACCATCAAGAAAACAATACCAACCCTTCGCTGCAAGTCTATAAAGAATTTGATACATAAATAGGATGGGAAAATGATCTTTCTCAGTGGAGATGTTCAATTTTTGATAGTCCATGCACACTCTCCATCCCGTAACTGGTCGCATGGGAATTAACATGTTCTTTTCATTTAGTACCATGGTGATACCCCGTTCTTTGGAATACACTATACTGGACTCACCTACTCACTGTCAGTGACTGGGTAAATTACTCCTGCATCTAACTACATGATGATTTATTTCCCCACAACCTCTTGCATTGGGGGATTCAACCACCTTTGATGCTCGATACTTTGTTTGTAATCCTTGATTAGCTGAATCTTATGAGTGCATATCCTAGGGGTATACTATTAATGTCTACAATTATCCACCCAATAGCCCTCTTGTGCCACTTGAGAACTTAGACTAGGGCTTCTGTTTGGGCTTCACTTAGATCTGTTATAATGATGATCGGTAATATACTATTTTCTCCCAAGTATGCATATTTCAGATGTGATGGTAATGCATTTAACTCTAACTCTGTGGAACTTCTACAGAGGGTCTTGTAGGTGGCGACTCCCTATTGCATAAATTGAACTCCAACTTTGCTTGTGGCCTCGTCCCAAATGGCACCCCAAGTGCATTTACTATTTCCTCATAATCAGGAATGTTGTCACCATCGAAGTTCATCAACACGGCTGCCAGAGGATCAATACCAAGCCTCAACTCCATCGGGATGTTTGCTTAATCCTACTCATCCATTGTAATCATTGAGATGACTTGGAACTCAGAGTTACTTCCATCCTACTGACCCATTTGAAATAGCACTGCTTCTTCACCAAACTTGAAAGTAAGCAGACTCTTCTCCATGTTGACTAATGCTCGACCTCTGGGTAAGAAAGGTCTTCCCAAAAATGCTCGACCTGTTGTTAAGAAAGGTCTTCCCAAAATGATCGGAACTAAAAAAATCAAATTCACAGTCAAGTATAACAAAATCTGTGGGAAATATTAATTTGTCTACCTTTACCAACATGTCATACAGGACAGGATCCCCACAGGCTTCTTGACCATTCTGTCTGCCATCAATAACTGCATTTTCGTAGGAACAAGGCTCCCCAAACCTAACTTTTGGAATATGGCGAGAGGCATTAAGTTAATGGTAGCCCCTAAATTACACAGTGCTTTAGCAAATGCTAGTTCTTCTACAATACATGGTATGGTGAATGCACCTGGATCCTCACACTTTTGTACTAATGACTTTGTAGTGATGGTACTACAACACTGAACATTTTTGGAGAGGTCTTGACTCATATTTAGCTTTCTTTTGTCTAAGGCTTTCATCCATTTGGCATGTCCCTGCATCCTCTTAAGGGCCTCAACTAAAGGGATATCTATCGACACATTTTTTAACACCGCTAAAAACTGTTCAAACATACCTTCCTCCTTTCATCTTTGAGGAAAAGGAGGAGGGGATCTCAGAAAGGTTTTATACTTGGGTTTCTCATTCATGTTGCCTGCCTGGGTTCCTTCATTCATCCTTTTCTTGCGGTTCCCATTTTTTGCCTCTTGCATAGGGGGTTTCGTAGCACCTTTACCATCCTGAGTCATCACTGCCATGTAATGCCCTTCATTTTTAAGATTTTGGACCATATTGCTTGGTAGGATGCCCTTTTGGCATTGGTTCAATTGTGGAGACACTTGCCCAAATTGTAGCTCAAGTTGCTTAATTTCCACCAAGTGAGACTTTATTTTTTGGTTAATACTTGAAATATCTACTTTCATTCCCTTTAAAATCTCATCTTAGTGATCGGCTTGTCTCAATAATTTTTCGAACATATCATCGATCCTGGAGTTACTTGACTTAGCGTCATGATTGTGAGAAGGTGTATAAGGACCATTCATATAGCCATGTCTCTCTCATAGTATCCACCCTGATTATCTCTATACGTCCCATCATGATTGATATTCCGACCTTGATTCCCGGAATCTTGCCTCCAATAGTCTGAATTAGACCCTTGGGGATTATTTTGGAAACCCGCCCCTTGATTGCTTACAAAACATGCATCCTCATCATAGAATGGATCATCATAAATAGGACCCTTCAAAGATTGGTGAGTGACTACATGGATGGTTGCTTGGTTTTGCTTTAAGACCAAGTCAATACTTGTGCAAAGTTGAGCAAGTTGCTCCATGATCTCTTCGTTTACCTTTTCTTGCTCATTATTGGTATTAATTGGACAAGAAGGTTTCATCCCACCCCACTCTCATTGGCTCCATGCTCCATTTTTTGACCACTTGCTCTATCCTTGCGACTATCAATGCGAAAGGTTAGTCTAGAAACATACCTCCCACGATTGTGTCGGTGCAAGCTTGACTATTCTCATCAAGTGCTCGATAAAAAATTTCAATCAAGGCATCATCCCCAATCTTATGATCAGGGACCATCCTCAAGCATTTGGTGATCCTTTCCCATATTTTGCTAATAGAGTCACCCGATAATTGCTCAAAGTTGTTTATTTGGTCCTTGAGCTTCAACGTCTTGGATCCTGGGAAATACCTTCCAAGAAACACTCTCTGATGTTCGGCCCAACTTATGATCATACCCGGAGGAAGCTTAGACACATATAGCTTCATTGCTAGTCAATGACAGTGGAAACACTCTTAAATCCATAACATCAAGAGAAAGGTTTTGTGTCCCCATGACACTTTTGCAAAGAAACACCACATTTTGAAGATGATGGTGGGGATCCTCCGAATGTAGCCCTGTGAACAAACCATGATTTTGGAGAATTTGGAGCAATCCACTCGATACTATGAACTTAGTATCTGTTGGTAAAGGAGGCAGTACTATAGCACCGATAACATCCATAGCCATAGGGTTCAATTGAGATTGATTCCAGCCATAAGAATTCTGATTTGAAGTCCCTGAGTTGTGGCCTATTACCCCTTTGTGGTGGATTCTTCTCTCAATACATATCCTTATTTCTGTGCATATCCTCCTCAACCTCAATGTCCTTATTCACTTGAGCCATTCTTCTTGGTAGTCGATGCATCTCCAAATTTAGTGGAGCTAAGCTATTGCCTTGGCTACTCGTGTTGGCCATACAACCTAGCATACCCTACAAATAAAATCAAAAAACAAAAACAAAAATAAAGTACAAGATACTCTAGAAATAAACACTAGAACTAACTAACAGTGAAATCAAGACAAAACCTAGCCATCTTCCCCAGCAATGGTGCCATAATTTCTGATGATGTTCATGCTCCAATAAGAAAGTGGTCATTGTCGGCAATTAATCTAACCAACATTAGGGTCGAATCCATAGGGAATGTAGGGGTTGACTATAAGACTTCACTAATAATCATTTCTAGTATTTATGACTAAAATCTCTAAATCAGGTAGGGGGATTTGTGATTCAAAAACAAAATAAAATAAAAACTAACTGTAATGTAAGGAAATACTCAATTTTGGGGACAACTCAGTAATTATGTTCCCCATGGTTCATCAACTCAATTACCGTAGATAACATAACTACAATTGGTGATATGCATGAAGGACGACAACTTGGGTTTTTTTAGCCCTCTTGTGAAGGCGAAGGTCAAATTTCACCATGGCACTTGGTCGGCCATCATGGCATGCGAACTAACAGTTACCAATAGTCCCAATCAACCTCCTCTTGGTCAGGTTTGGTTACCATTACCCATTGTCCCAGTCAACCTCCCCTTGGTTAAGTTTGGTTGGTTAGACGAGAACATATCAATCAAATCTTGTCTTTTACTTCCCTTTTCCTATTTGTCACTACATTGGTCAGGATCATGATAGTAGGCGGGGCTTGGTGTTAGACACCACCAAACAATAATGAAAATGAAGGGAAATAGGTAATACATGCAAAACCCCAATAAGTTGTTGGTAGTTAGCTACTCATGGCTAAAATAAAACACACAAAAATGCACATGATAGACATAGTTGAGAGTTTTAGCAATAACAAAGAAGAGAATAGGCACCATAAGTTGCAAACCCATAAGCTTGATTGATCAACAATGAATACAAGGCAAGATTTGCAACCCCTAAAATTGGTTTTCCAATAGAGAACAATAAACTACCCTAAAAAACTAAGAGAAAAGTCAAAATATAATGGTAGATTATCTACTAGTTGAACTCCCTCTCAAAAACCTAACTTAAGCTACATATAGTATTTACAAAATAATCCTAAAATTTACATAGAAAAGACAGCTGGCAGCTGATAAGTCTCATAGTTACGACTCGTAGCATGACCTACGGGTCATAGTAGGGGTATCGTATTAGGTTCTTGGCATCTTAGACTGAACTAATATGATCTATAGGTACGAGTCATTGCTTGGGCTATAAATCGTATGTTTATCTAGTAGCCTTAGTCTTCAGCTTGGTATCTTGGACTGAACTGGTATGACTCATAGGTACAAGTCGTTACTTGAGCTTTGACTCGTATGTTTGTCTCGTAGTCTTGGTCTTCAATTTTTTTGTCAAACATTTTGGCTCTCTGATTCTTTCTATGAGTCCACCTATACGAGTCGTAGTGTGTATTACGACTCGTAGGATGTCCTCATAGGAGTTACCTTTACTTGGCAAATTTTTTATTTTTGGTCTCTAATTCCTGCTACGACACCACCCTACGACTCGTAGCTCAAACTATGACTCATAGGTTGGATCGTAAGGCCTATATTTTAGCAAAATATGCACCTTTTCTTCAAAATCATGCCAACCTAATTTTTTTACATGATTAGCAAAAATACACATCGAAACAATAAAAAGTCTCTTTAGGAACTCACAAAATCTCTTATTTTAGGCACCGAATGTGCTGTATTTTGACAGCACATCAAGAAATCAATATTTTGACATAGAATTGTGAGAGAGCCTTTTAGAAAACTTGTGGTGGAATTTGATCTTAAAGCTTATGATTCTTATTAATATTGGATTGCTTGTTCTTAAATATATTGTATAAGTGTTTAATTATGTCTTCTCAATTCATAATCTCTTCATCTACACATAGCATGAGTAGCTAAATCCACAACTAGGGTTATGGAGATCATGAAGAACTAACAAAGTAAGATTGTATAATTAACAATTCTTGGTAGGTTTATATTCATGTATTGATTAACTCTTTTCATTTTGCAAGTTTTCTGATGGTGGCAAATATTAGAACCCGCCTAGTGTTACTGATTGGACAAAGGTAGTAATGACTAGAAAAAGAAAATAATTAATAGGATTCTTTTGATGTGTTCTTATCTAATCAACCAAACTGGGCCACGGGGAGGTTGTACTGGGACTAATAGGTAATGGTTAGTAATGCACACTATAGAGATGAGCTAAGTTATATAGTAAAATTCACCTCTCATCTTTGACCGAAGGGCTTGGTGAGCTTAAATTACCATCCTGCATGCTATACACTAGATAAGAATTAGGTAATCAGGTGATACTGAGTTGGGGAATCAAACAAAACATAATACCCTAGTTTCTCTCTATTATGGATTTGCTCTTGTCATAGTTAGTTTACTTTTCTTATTGATTATTGCAAACCCCTCCTTCCTTTGGAGAATTGAGTCAGCTAATTATGCGAATTGTATATTAGTGAATTTTCATGAGTCTGCGTGTTCCCTATGGGATTGACCCTAACCTTGGTTAGGTTCTATATCTTGACAATGACTGCTTATCCTCTTAAAAGGAGGTATAACTTGGGCGACATCAAGATTTTGGCGCCGTTGCCAGGGAATACGGCTATACTTAGTAAATTCATTAGTAGTTCGAGCGTTAATCCTTGATTCCCTTATTTTACTTTTGGTTGTTATTTTTGTTCTTTTTTAGGTTGTATGAGTAGTGTATGCCTAACACTCAAAGTCAAGGTAATTGCTTATTTCTATTTGATCTAGAGATCCACAAAACTTTAAAAAGAATGGCCTAAGATATTACCAATAATGCAGCTTTGAATATGAATAATAACGAGAATATTGGGAATGAGAACCTACCTCTTTGGAAGGACATTCCACAGCCTCAGGATTTCAATGCCAATGCTTACTAGGGGAATCAATGCAGGTTAAATCCTATGGCTATGGAGGTGACTGGAGTTATTGTGTTGCCACCACTACTGAGACACACAAAGTTTATAGTCTCGAGTGGGTTACTCCAGACAATACATAACCATGGATTGTTTGTGGGCTAACAATTAGAGGATCCACATAGCCACCTACACAATGTGACATTTGTCTATAAGAGTGTGATAGGGACACAGAATTTATCTATGGATGCTGTGGGACTTGGCGTCTTCCTATTGTGACTTACGAGCAATATTGTATTATGGCTATCTAAGCTCTCGCAGAGTTCAATCATCAGCTAGAAAGACTTCCACAAGGCCTTTTTAGAGAGGTACTTCCATAGATCGAAGATGCTCAAGTTGAATGACCAGATCATCAACTTCAAGCAACTTCCTGGTGATTCAATAAACATTACTAAGGAGTGTTTCACAAAAATATCTGAAGAGCATCACTGACCACAAAATAGTTGATGACGCCTTGGTAGAGATCTTCTACAGTGATCTTGATAAGAACAGTCAGGCTTGTGCTGACACTATCATGGGTGGCATGTTTCTATATCAACAATTTGCAAGGATTGTACAACAAATGGAAAGAGTGATCAAAACAAATTGTTCATGGGGGAAACGGGACAGAACTTCCATAAAGAGTTCATATTCTGTTAATGTAGGGCCAGAGCAAGACAGAAATAATGAAGAAATCATGCAGTAGCATGCTCAGCTTCGCACAAGTATGGAAGTGATAATAAAGAGAAACCAAGAAAGAGTGAATACAGTGGTTCACCAGCCTCTATGAGCACCCATACGAGGAGACATACTATGTTGAGGATGCTTATTTTGTTAAAGATCAGATGTGGGGTTTCTGGACTAACGCGCAAGGATCCAATTAGGACTATTGGTGCCAAGGTCAAAGAAACCAAGGTCAGAACCTTGGTAGAGATGGAGTATACAGGGACAACTGCAGAGGTAATTATCATAGGAAAATTGGTATGCCCTGCAGACTTTGTGATCTTGATTGTGAAGTTCCTATTATCCTGGGAAGGCCCTTCTTAGCTACTAGAAACACCTTGGTAGATATGGAGAAGTGCCAACATAAGTTTATATTTGCGGCAGATGAGGTCATGTTTAATGTGTGTCTGCAAGCAAGGAAAGACAATGAATATGAGAGTGGTTTCTGTTATTGAGAATATTGCTGATACTGATCTAGAAGTACCACTTGAAGAAGATTTGGTGTTGATACTTTGGAGGTAGTGCTGATAAACTTCAACAGTGAAGGTATCCCATACTATGAGGAGACAATGAATGCTCTATGGGCATCTTATGCTCCTAGGCACCAAAATAAGCTAGAGTTAGATTTGTAGAATCAGGAGTCACCACCCACAAAGCCCTCCATAGGAGACCCATCAGTGTTAGAATTAAAGGCCCTTCCAGCACATCTAAGATATACATTTTTGGGAGCCAACAACACTTTGCAAGTCATAATAGCTGCAGATTTGAATGATAAGCAAGTGCATTCTCTTTTAATGGTGCTCAAATAATTCAAGAAGGTATTAGATGGACAATTGTAGACATCATTGGTATCCCTCTCGGGGTATGTACACATAAAATCCAGTTACTCAAAGACTACAAGCCAAGCATTGGTACCAAAGATAACTTAACCTTCTGATGCAAGAAGTTATGCATAAAGAGATCATTAAATGGTTGGACGAATGAGTAATTTTCCTGATCACCAATAGTTAATGGTAGAGCCCAATGCGTTCCAAAGAAAGAGGGTATCACAATGATACTTAGTGCTAACAATGAGTTGATCCCAATGCGGCCAGTCATAGGATGGAGGGTATACATAGATTACAAAAAGTTCAATGCCTCGATAGAGAAGGATCACTTTTCTATGCCATTAATGGATTAGATGCTAGATTGACTAGCTGGAAAGGGGTGGTATTGCTTTCTTGACAAGTATTCAAGCTACAATCAAATCAACTTTCTTGATAAGTATTCGAGCTACAATCAAATCATCATATCTCCAGAGGATCAAGACAAGACCACATTTACATGCCCCTATGGCACCTTCACAATCAAGAGGATGCCATTCGGGTTGTGTAATGCCCCAACAACATTTCAGAGATACATGATGTCTATTTTCTCAGACATAGTGGAGACCACTACTAAAATCTTCATGGATGACTTTAATGTGGTTGGAAACTCATTTGAGGATTATTTGAAGCACCTACATGATGTTCTGTAAAGTTGCAAAGAGAGCCGGTTGGTCACTTTATGGTGAAAAAGGGTATTGTGTTGGGGCACATGATATGTAGTAAAGGTTTTGAGGTTGATAACGCTAAAGTAGAGGTGATCAAGAAGCTTCCACCATCCATCTCAATAAAGGGTGTGAGGATTTTTTGGGCCATGCAGGATTCTATCCGAGGTTCATAAAACATTTCTATAAAATTGAACACCTATTTCTGCAAGATATTGGAGAAAGATGCTAAGTTCATGTTTTATGATATGTGTCTAAAAGCGTTTGAAGAGTTAAAGAAGTGGTTGATCTCAACGCCAATCATTGTGGCTCCAAACTAGTCCAAGCCCTTCGACAACATGTGTAATGCAAGTGGGGTCAGTTTAGGTGCTGTATTGTGACAGCTCAAGGATAAGATATCATATCCCATATATTATGCTAGAAAATCCCAAATAAAACTCAGAAGAATTACACCGTCACAAAATAGAAGTTACTCGTATTGGTCATTACATTCAAAAAGTCAGGTCATATCTGTTAGAGGCTAAAGTAGTAGTGTATATAGATAACTTAACACTTAAATATTTGATGGCTAAGAAGGATGCAAAGCCAAGGTTAATGAGGTGGGCGCTTCTCTTGCAAGATTTCAACTTTTAAGTCATCGACAAAAAAGGGACAGAGAATCAGGTTGCAGATCACCTCTCCAAATTTGAAGATGGGGCAATGATAAAATTGGATGATGGATTAGAGATAAATAATTCTTTTCTTGATGAGAGAGTGTTGGCTGCATCCATCATCAGATACCTTAGTTTACAGATTATGCAAACTAATTGGTGAGTGATATCATGCCAACTGACCTAAACACACATTAGCATCCGAAGTCTATGTCTGATGTTAGGAAGTTCTTTTGGGATAACCCATACTTGTTCCGTATATGTGCTGATGGGATTATTCATCATAGTGTTCCTCAGATTGAGATGATAAGCATCCTTGAGGCTTGCCACTCGTCATTGGTGGGTGGACATCATAATGGGATTTAAACTGCCCATAAGGTTTTACAATGTGGTTATTACTGGCCCACCATCCATCAAGGTGCACGACTATGCTATAGCTTGTGATGGGTGCCAAATAGAAGGTGGGATTTCCACAAGTATGAGCTCCCTCTAAACCCCATTATGGTTATTGAGTTATTTGATGTATGGCGGCTAGATTTCATGGGACCATTTGTTAGCTAACATGGAAAAAAGTGTATCATAGTCATTGTGGATTATGTATCAAAATGGGTGGAGTCTATGGTTCTACCCAATAACGAGGGCAAAAGTGTCACAACATTTATGAAAAAGAACATCTTCTCAAGGTTTGACACACTTCGAGCAATGATCAGTGATGGAGGTTCTCACTTCTGCAATAGACTTTTTAAAGTTCTTTTTTGAAAGTATGAAGTAAAACATTGGGTGGCGACGCCTTATCATCCTCAGATGAGTAGGTAGGTGGATGTATCCAATTGGGAATTTAAATAAATTCTATCTAAGACTATGAATTGAAACCAGATAGATTGGTCACAGAAGCTAGATAACACACTATGGGCATATCGGACAACATTCAAGACCCTTATAGGCATGTCTCCCTACCAACTTGTCTTTGGAAAAGCATGTCACTTACCAGTGAAGCTTGAGTATAAATTAATGTGAGCACTTAAGAAGTTGAATTTGCATTGGACTGATGCAGCAATAACTTTGTTGAGCCAACTCAATGAGCTTGATGAGTTTTGGTTAAATAAGTCTTAGAGCTCAGCCTTCTACAAACAAAGAATGAAGTTACAGCATGACCGCTACATAGAGAACCATCAATTTGCACAAAGGTACTTGGTTCTTCTCTACAATTCAAGACTGAAGTTGTTCCATGGGAAGCTCAAATCTAGATCGTTGGGACCCTTTCTAGTAGCTCGCCTCTTTGGGGCCTTTGAATTGGAGAGACAAAATGGAGGTACTTCCAAAGTAAATAGCAAAAGAGTCAAGCTATGCCATAGAAATGTGGAAGAGATAAAGACGATGAAGGAATGGGATCCTGAGGAAGTCTGAATTACTCAAGCTATCTATGTCATGCCATGATAATAAATCAGTCATTGCTTAGGAGGCGACCCAAGGTGGACCCTGGCGCTTAGGCGCCCATGTATACTTTTAACCACTTTTATTCTATTTTTGTTTGATTTTGTGCATTGGGGAAAATGCAAATCTTTTTCGATGGGGTATTGGTAGTTATAAGCATTAGTGAAGTCTGAGTAGCTTGGGTCTTTAACTACCTCAATTTTTGATCCTGGGGTTTTCTGTCTTGTGTTCTTTTTCCCTGTGGATATTTATTTTCTGTTGAACCAGCTTGTTTAGGATGTTTAGATAATATTTGTAGCATATAGTGCTAATACTTGTTGCATATAGCATGTTTTTGTGTTTCGTTTGAAAAATGATACCCACCAAATCCATTGTAAAAACATAAATCAATGCCTTGTAACACCCTTAACTAATATACATCAAAAACCCTCATCAAATCTTACATTAGATCAAAGATTTGTAGCTCAAACCATAGCAAAACAATCACAACTTTACACAACTTTAACATAGTTCGTAGATATGTTCATACTTATAAACCCATTATTAAAATCAACTTTACATCACGTAATTTAGTAAAAAGGAGATTAGGGCACCATAGGTGGAAGGACCTAATGGCTAAAACATTCATACCTTAGCTTTGAGTAAGCTCTTGATGAAGTTTGAAAATGTAAGCTTAAAGCTTGATGGAAATCCTAAATTTCGGATGAGGGTTTTGTGACTTGAATTTTGGGAGTGAACTTGAATTTTGGGAGTGAAAAAAAAATGGCTAAGTGTTTAAGAGGATGTTGGGGAATATTTAGGATGATATGAGGGTGAAATATAACTAAGTATATGTAAAAACACGTTTGGGAATACTTAGGCCCAACACCTAAAAGCCTTGGACTGAGATAAAAATCACTGGCAACAAATTACACAGGTCCGCATCTGGTCGGTGATGCAAATCTATCGTGGAGGCAAAATTAATATATTTCCTTGATAGCTACATGTTGCAGCACTGCCACAGATCGATTCTAGATAAGAAAAATTATGAAAAAATGAAATTGCTAATCGTTTCCTCTTAAATAGAGGTTAGACCCTTTCCCCCCTAAATTTGACCCTTGAACAAGAATATGAAGTCGGGTTTTTGATATCGTGCATGGATTTTGAGAAATGTGGAATTTAAAATTTTAGGCACTCCGAGGCACATTTTCGAGCACTTTTTGGGTCGCTTAAATATCTCCCCTTTGGGAACACTCGTCCTCGAATGTAAAAGAGATGTAAAAGACGAGTAACCATGAAAAATTCAACCCCAACAAGAATGCAACATTACATTTAAACACCATTTTCAAAACCTCAACATAAGTGTAAAATCATCATAAATTTGTCAACTTAAACATGACTGCATATGAATGACATCGGGGTTGAAATGTAAGACTTGAAATCATATAGGGGACTTAAAGTTAGTGCCTTAGTCTTGAGTGGAGTGGAAAAGATAAGGATACTACTTTTGCCTATCTACCTCGGCCTCCCATATAGCACTTTTGACTTGTTAGTTCCTACCAAAGACCTTAATGGATGCCACCTCCTTGTTCCTCAATCTCTTCACTTGCCTATCAAAAATATGAATAAGAGTCTCCTCATAAGTCAAGTTATCCTCAACAATACCCATAACATCAAGAGGCACAATAGCATTACGATCACTAACACATTCTCTCAACATAGAGACATGGAACACGGGATGAACCAAATTCATTTCACTAGGCAACTTCAATTCATAAGCTACCTTGCCAAACCACTTTATCAGCTCATAAGGACCAACATATCTTGGACTCAACTTCCCCTTTTTACATAAATGGACCACACCTTTCATTGGAGAAACTTTCAAATAAATCCAATCACTCACTTTAAATTCAAGGTCTCTTCTTCTCGCATCAACATAAGATTTTTGGCGACATTGGGACTTCTTCAATCCCTCCCTAATCATCCTAACCTTCTGAAGATCCTCCATAACCAGATTCAGTCCCAATAAAGCTACCTCTCCAACCAGGTCTGTACAAAAATCTATCTCTATCTGAAGATCCTCCATAACCAGATTCAGTCCCAATAAAGCTACCTCTCCAACCTCAAACCAACCAACTGGTGATCTACAATGTCTCTCATAAAGAGCCTCAAAAGGAGTCATATTGATGCTAGAGTGATAGCTACTATTGTAGGCCAACTCAACCATAGGAAGATGGTTATCCCAACTACCCCTCAACTCCAACACACCGGCATTAAGCATATCTTCAAGGGTTTGAATTGACCTTTCAGCTTGGTCATCCGTTTGAGGGTGGAAGGCCGTACTAAGGTGAACTATTGTACCAAGACCCCTTTAAAAAGACCTCCAAAAATGTGAAGTGAATTATGCACCACTATCCGATATGATGAACAAAGGAACCCTATGCAACCTCACCAACTCGTGGATGTACAACCTTGAATACTCTTCAGCCCCATATATATTCTTAATTGGTACAAAATGAGTCGATTTTTTCATCCTATCAACCATAACCTAAATGGAATCAAAACTTGTTCTAGTTTTGGTCAACCCAACCACAAAATCCATATTAATCACCTCCCACTTCCAAGTTGGAATCTCTATGTCTTGGGTTAGGCCATCTTGCCTTTGATGTTTGGATTTGACTTGTTGACAACTATGGTAATCGAAAATGAATTTGGCAATGTCCCTTTTCATGCCTCCCAACCAATACACATCCATCAAGTCTCTAAAAAGTTTGGTGGAACCGGGGTGGATAAGATAAGAAGAATTGTAGGCCTCATCAAGGATTTTCACCCTCAAACCACCAACATAAGACACAAACAACCTACCTTGGTACCTAAGGGCACCATCTCCCCCTTAGGAAAAACCTCTACTTTGCCCCCTTTCACCAAGGCCTTAAATTCAAGCAAGGATGAGTCAAGATCCTATTTTGCTATCACCTTATCAACCAATAAAGACTTAGACCCATCTACAACAACAACACTATCATAACTAACCTCTTCCAACCTAACCTCCAATCTAGCCAATTGATGCACCTTCCTAGCCATTTCCTTATCACCATCATCAACATATGCTAGGTTACCCATAGACACCATACTCAAAGCATCTGCTACCACATTTGCCTTACCCGGATAATAGTGCACACACATATCATAGTCTTTAAGAAGTTCCAACCATCTTCTTTGCCTCAAGTTGATATCATTTCGAGTGAAGACATATTGGAGGCTCTTATGATTGGTGAACATATCCACGTGCACCCCATACAAGTAGTGATGCCAAATCTTTAATGCAAACACAACAGCAGCTAACTCTAGATCATGAGTAGGGTAGTTCCTTTCATGCACCTTAAGTTTTCTAGAAGCATAAGCTATGACCTTCCCATTTTGCATCAGCACACAACCCAAACCAACCCATGAAGCATCACAATACACCAGAAATCCCTTAAGCCTATCCAGTAGTGACAATATAAGAGTGGACAAAAGCTTGTCTTTCAATGTTTCAAAGCTCCTCTCACACTCATCGGTCCACACAAACTTAACCTTCTTTTGAGTCAATTTTGTCATAGGGGAAGCAATAGTGGATAACATATTCACAAACCTTCCCCCGACACCAGATGACCCAAGAATGCACCCTCCTTCAACAAAAATTCACACTTGTCATATTTGGCATACAATTTCTTCTCTCTCAATCTTTGCAACACAACCCTTAAATGCCCATATGCTCCTCCCTACTATGTGAATAGATCAAAATATCATCAATGAAGACCACAACAAAGAAATCAAGGTAGGGTTTGAAGACCCTATTTATACAGTCCATGAAGATAGTTGGTGCATTGGTCAACCCAAAAGACATCACAACAAACTCATAATACCCATATCTAGTCCGGAAGGCTATCTTGTGAATATCACACACCCTCACCTTCACTTGATGATATCCAGACCGAAGATAAACCTTAGAGAAATAGATAGCCCTTTGCAATTGGTCAAACAAATCATCAATTCTTAGAAGAGGATAACTATTCTTTATGGTGACCCTATTGAGTTGCCAGTAATCTATACACATGCTAAGAGACCTATCCTTCTTTTTCACAAATAACACTGGAGCACCCTAAGGTGATTGGCTAGGTATAAAAACTCCCTTCTCCAACAAATCTTTCAATTGTTCCTTTAAGTCCTTCAATTCCGCTAGGGCCATACGGTAAGGGGGAAAAGAGATAGGTTGAGTATCAGAAAGGAGGTCTGTACAAAAATCTATCTCTATTTGGGGAGGAACACCGGGAAGGCATTTGGGAAGACATCAAGGAACTCATTTACAACCAGAACTGACTCTATAGAAGGGACTTTAGACTTCACATCCCTAACCCTCACAAGATGGTAAAGACACCCCTTAGAGACCCAACTTATGGGCTTTAATTCAAGAAATGAATCTACCCTTGACCATGATATCTTGACTTTCCCACTCAAGAATGGGTTCATTTTGAAATTCAAACTTGACCCTAGGGGTTCTACAATCGATAAACACATAGTAGGCATGCATCCAATCTACCTTGCGGACCACTCTACCCAATAGAATCGCATTTATACCTCGGCCCTTGCCACGATTTCTTGGACAATCCACCGTTTTGTAGCCAAGCTTCCCACAAGCAAAGCATACATTAGAACATTTCAAACATGGGCCCCTGTAACTCTTCCCACATGTAGGATACACATTAATGGGTTCCACAATGCTAATACCTTGAGGCCTATGGAAGTCATTGGCAAACCCCCTATTAGTAGAATGATGAGTCCCGTAGCCTTGATAGAATCGACCACCCCTTTTGAACTTACCCCCAAGACAGGCCATCTTGGCCTCACTCCCCCTCCTCTTTCTCAACTTTTCCTACTCTATTTTCTCGGCGTATGTTATCAACCGAGAAAAGTCCATTTCACTAATTAGTAAAGCGGACTGGCATTCCTTACTCACTAAGTCGGAGACCCTCATCACAAACTTGTTCATCCTAGACCTAGGATCGGTAACCAAATGAGAAACATACTTTGAAAGTTGATTAAAATTGAGGGCATACTTCCTCACACTCATAACACCTTATTTCAAGTTCATGAACTCTACCAACTTTGCTTTCCTCAACTCAAGAGGGAAAAACCCATTAAGGAAAGCCTATTTGAACTCCTCTCAAAGAACCACATTACCAATTACCTTCTCACCCTTCCATTGATCATACCATATTTATGCTACCCCTTTGAGTTGGTATTCCGCCAACTCCGCCTTTTCATTCGGTGCAACACCCATGATATTCAAAATCTTGTAGACCTCATTGAGGAACTCTTGTGGATCTTCATCAATGTTTGACCCATAGAACATTGGAGGATTCATCCTCACAAAGTCCCTTACCCTAGCTCTCGGGGTAGTAGTATGAGGGGCTTAGTCCCCTTGATTGAGTTTGCTGGCCACAACTTAGGCAAGCATAGTAAGAGCATCTCGGAGCTCACTATTGATAGGTTACTCCTCGAGAGTTTGGGCCCTTCTTCCTCTAGTATTTGGAATGATATAGCAGAACTTACGACACGAGGAAGGGAAACATTTCCTAAAACGTCTCATAGCCTCCTAATCATTGTCATGGTGCATTTTATAACAATGAATAGGAATCTAATAGATGTTGTGTTTTGGACTCCGAGGATCTATCAACCTAGTGCTCTGATACCAAGTTTGTCATGACCAAAGCCTAGGGCCTAGATGTGACACGACGAATAGGGAACCCGAAAGAACCCCAAACAAGCCCCTTAACTTGTCATTACATATAATTGGTCGTGGAAGCACATAAAAGACATAAAGAGTAAGAATAGGGGCAAAGGGGCTATGGAAAAAGCTTGCATAACATCATAATCAAGAGATAAAGAGTCAAAGCTTATATCGTGGATACATAATATGTCTAACAAATAGCTCCAATACTTAGATAAGAGCGGGGGCCAAGACAAAGAAACTAGGCTCACCCTTATAGTCAAAATAGAAAATAAAGAAGAATGTCTCAATACATAATAAGAGTGACATAGACCAAAGTCCCTGAAGTGGAGGACTCACCAACTAGCTTGAGTAGTACCACAATACATAATAAGAGCGACATAGACCAAAGTCCCTGAAGTGGAGGACTCACCAACTAGCTTGAGTAGTACCGAACTAGCCATGTGGAAGAGGAGGATGATCAACTTGGGCTTTGGTTCATACATTGTAATATCATGTAGGCAAGAGTATGTGTTAGTACGGTTGAATGTACTAAGTATGTAGGATGTTATGCAACAAGAGAGAGGCATCATAATCAAAATGCATAATAATAGGCAATAGACATAATATAACAATATGTAATATATGATCAATGCATAAATAAAACATGCGTAAGTAACTCATGCTCATATAGGATATCATATTAATAGGAGAGACCAAGCTACCTTTCCAAAGTATAAACCCCTTGGTAAGTTGGTAAAGATACCACCTCATCACCTTGGTGGTGAGGTACAAATCACTCAATAGGTTGATGAGTACAAACCCCCATCTAGGTTGATGATGGTACCACCCTATCAACCTGTTGGTAAAGTACAAACCCCTAACTAGGTTGATGAGTACAAACCCCCATCTTGGTTACCCGTGCTCTTGGTCTCCCAAGGATTGGGCATGGTCTAATGCAACACTTTATATATAATTAATCATATGCATAAGCTCGATTCATCAAATATAGAGATGAAATCATGCGAGAAAATCCTTTGCAAAACCATCAATCAACACCTTGCAACACCCATAAGCAATATACATTAAAACCACTCATCAAATCTTACATTAGATCTAAGATTTATAACTCAAAATATAGCAAAACAGTCACAACTTTACATAGCTTTAACATAGTTCATAGACATGTTCATAGTAGCAAACCCATTAGTAAAATCAACTTTAAATCTTGCAAATGCAATAAAAAAGAGATTAGGGAACCATAGGTGGAAGGACCCAATGGCATAAACCTACATACCTTATCTTTGAGGAACCTCTTGATGAAGTTTGAAAATGGAAGGTTAAAGCTTGAAGGAAATCCTTAATTTCGGATGAGGGTTTTGAATTTGGAAATGAAAAATATGGCTAAGTGTTTGAGAAGATATTGGAGAATTTTTAGGATGATATGATGGTGAAATATAACTATGTATAGGTAAAAACACGTTTGGGAACACTTAGCCCTAAGATACAAAAGCCTTTGACCGAGATAAAAATCACTTGCAAGAAAAAATAGATAGGCCACATTTGGTCTGCAATGCGAACCTATCACAAAGGTAAAATTAATACATGTCCGGGATAGCTACATGTTGTAGCACTATCGCGAATCAATTCTGGATAAGAAAAATTATGTAAAAAATGAAATTTCTGATTGTTTGCTCTTAAATCGGGGTTAGACCCTTCACCCCCTATTTTTCACTCCCTGAACAAGAATATGAAGTTGGATTTTTGATATTATGCATGAATTTTGAGATACATGGAAGTTAAAATTCCAGGCATTCCGAGGCATATTTTGGGGTACTTTTTCGGATCGTTTCAATTTGAGTGTGTATTCATGTTAAGATTAATGATTTTGATCCTTTGGAATAGGGTTCAAGTTTGTTGGGGAGGTTAAGGTAGTATTGGAAGTCTAAAAAGATCATTAGAATAAATTAAATTCACAAAAATCTAATTGGTGAATAGACGAAAAATTGGCAAAGTGATGCCCCACTAAGGCCCACACGGGTCGTGTGACACTCCACGGGTCGTGTAGAGTGACCGTGAGATGAGACTTGGTCAAAATTTTGAAAGTTAGAACACTTAGAAAAATTAATGTCATCGTCACTTTGACAAGAGTCCTCAGGACCGTGTGCTGCTTCACTATCCGTGTAGCGGTCCGTTGAACTACAATTGGTAAGAAAAAATTTGCTAGGCTACCCCATGTCCTAGGCCATTACTCATCAGACTTGCCACGGCCTATGAAGATGGTCGTGATACAACACTTGGCCAAGAAAACTCCTCCCATGCCCACTCTTCCTCACATCACACACTCCACGACCAGCCACATTATTAGTGGCAAGCCATACTAAAAAGACCCTAAAAAGTTCCCGAAAACGTACCTCAAAAGTGTCCAGAATATTATTTTTCGTATATCTAAAAATTCATTTACAATTTTGAAAATTCGATTTTATATTCTTGTTCATAGGGTCAAAATTCGGGTGACAAGGATCTAACCTAAAATTTAGAGAAAAGGAATCATATTATAAAATTTTGCTTGGTGCGATTTCAAGTGGGAATCTGCGACTACTCCGTGATGCCGAGAGGTGTTATTTCTACATTGTCTTTTCCTAGTTCACCCAGATTTTCTAAGTGTTGGACATAAGTCTTTCCAAATGTATTTTCACCTATA
>DF359964.1:31789-62781 GCA_000787875.1 Solanum virginianum | reverse complement strand
ACTATCTCATATTAAAAAATAATGATATTTTCAATTTCTTAATCCGTTTTTGTATGTTAAGAGGACGGAAAGAAGATTATTAGCATGATGACATTTGAGCATAGTTTTTTAAAAACTTTTTTTTTTGAATTGAACCATGAAAAATATGTCTTGTTATTGTCATAAAGATGAATTCCATTTTTTTTTTTAGAAATTTCCAAATAGCAAAAAGTTATTTTAACTTTTTTTCACTTCAAATTACTCACAAACATTCAAAATAATATTTAACTTATTTCAACTTTCAAATATTTATTTTCGATTTCTCAATGAAACAAAAGCAAACATCACCTATGAATATCACTAACAAAAAATATCTTCTCTACTTCTATTCAAAAAACATATTTTCTTTTCCTCAAACAAAATGTTTTTTCAAAAAATGCATCCTTTAATAACCACCAATGCTAAAATAGATATTACTTAAAATTTTGGAAAGTTAAACATCTTTTTATCTTTTGGATAATCCCCACTCAATTCTGTTTTGCCAATAACGGCCGACTTCTTCAATTTTGCATTGTCAGCACTTTAATTTCCAGAAAAGGACAGATCCCATTCTGCATTTTCCCAGTTGTTTTATTGCAATTATAGTAAACTATTAGGGGTATTTTGGGTAACCAAAAAATGCGACCTGGCTCCACGTTGGACGGCGTTTGTTTACACTTCACTTGCTATATATACTTCTCTTCTCTACAAGAATCTTCCCCCATCAAAACACAGAGTCATCCTTTCTCTTTTTGTCTATTTCTCGAGAATATAACAATTATAATAATATAAAAACATAGGCTTTGTGTTTTGGTAACACCCAAGTTTTTTATTCGAAGCTGGAGAGTTATTTTTTCCAAGAAACCCCACAAAAAAAGGGAGAATTTTTCTCTCTTTTCAAACCACCTGTTATTTGTCATTTTGAGATTCCCTTCTTCATTTCATAAGGTATATGGGGTTTTCTGTTTTTGTTTCTTTTGATTGAGTTACTGGAAAAAGATTTGATTCTTATGTTTAAGATACTTGAGTTTAGTAGAGTCTTTGAGTGATTTTATGTTTAAGAACTTGGAGTCCCTTTTGCTCTTTTTGTCAATATATTGCCTTTTTGGAAATCTCTTATGTTTGGGACTTTTTAGATTTTGTGTGATTCTAGATTTCTCTGTTTGGTTTCCCCCTAAATTGTTTTTTGTAATTTATTTTAGTTTTTTTAATATCTTATGTTGACTCTGCATATGATAGGTGGATGACTTTTTTTTATAGGGAGTGGATGTAAGCTGTTAAAAGACTTTGGTTTTATTGATTGCAAATGGACTCTTTTTTATTGTCCTTTCATGTACCCTTTCTAAAGTAAGTTACATTGAAGTAAGTAATAACTATGGAGTACAACACAGATCATTTATTTTATAAATTTTCTTGTCTTTGTGTGTATGTCTTGTATGCTGTAGTAAAAGGTTCCATAGGGTGTTTGTTTTCTATTGTACTATTTGTTTATATGTCTGATGATAAGCTATGAAAAAAGATTCCTTTGCAACTGTTTGATTTCACCTTTGACTTTTTTTGAACTTAATTGCATATAGTGGACAATCAAGAACAGGAAGCTTTGCAGCCTATGCTTGTTTGCCACATAGTTTCGGTTCTTATATCCATCTTTCCTCCCCCCAACCCCATCTCTCAAATTGTATGAATTACTTACTGGTAAGCTGAGGTTTCGTGAATTAGTCACAAGAAGCTGTTTTTACTTGACTAATGTTATAAAGTTGAAATCTTTTGTTCTTATGAGAGCTGTTTATTGTAGGAAGGAGTATGAAGATGATGGTGGAAAATATTGAGAAGAAATTTGATGCAGAAGAAGTGATTGAGGAGTTTGAGGTGTTGACTAAAGATGCTGGCAGGATTCAAGAAGAGACCCTTAAAAAAATTCTGGAAGAAAATGAAGGAACAGAGTATTTGAAGCAATGGGGTCTGAATGGCAGAACTGATGTTGAGACTTTCAAGGCTTGTGTCCCTATTGTCGGTCACAATGATTTGGAGCCTTACATTCAAAGAATTGCTGATGGTGATCTTTCTCCTGTTCTTACTGGAAAGCCCATTGAAACTATCTCCTTGAGGTAAGGGAAAAAAGAGGAATGTCTTTTTGGGTTGATGTTTGAAGAAGGCTTTTTGTCTGTCGATTTCTGTTACTATCTACTATCTCGAGTACTTTCATTATCAAACTTTTTTGCTGTAGTTACTGTCACTTTTTTCAGGATGCTTTGTCATACTTTCTCTTCGCTTTAGTTATTTCTTTTTCGATCTGCTTTGATATGCCTTTCCTTGAGTGGAGGGTCTATTAGAAACAACCACTCTTACCTTATGTATATTCTGCTCTTCCGAGACTCCTCCTAAGAGAATATAGTTATGTCGTTGTAGTATGTTTAAAGAAGTTTAATAAGGAATTTAATGGTTGATTTGCAGTTCTGGTACTACTCAAGGGAAGCCAAAGTTTGTACCTTTCAATGATGAATTAATGGATTCTACCATGCAGATATTCAAGACTTCTTTTGCCTTTAGGAACAGGTAATGCCATTTATCATTTTGTTCTATGTTCTGTTGCTCAGGTAATTTGCTTCTTGTTGGTTCATGAATTTTTTTTTTTTCAGTTTCTTTTGTCACAAATTACATCATATAGCCTAGGGATAAATGTGAAAAGATCCTAATAATTGGTGCAGCCATGGAAAGTTTAAAGTGTTTAATTGGTGATAGATGTAGGGACCTTTACCTAACTTCTGTCTCACTTTCCAAGTCCCTAGAAAAGAAAAACAACTGTTCGTTTATTTTGCAAGTCAATTAAATGTTTGTTTTTGTCAAATCTTAGTGTGTACTACAAACATAGCACTAGTTCACACTATGTTTAGGCCAACACTTAGCTTAATGTAATAATTCTGTTTTTTTTTTTTCTCTTTCAGAGAATTTCCAATTGGGAATGGGAAGGCTTTGCAGTTTATTTACAGCAGCAAGCAGTTTAAAACTAAAGGTGGTTTGATGGCTGGAACAGCCACTACCAATGTGTATAGAAATGCACAATTCAAGAAGACAATGAAGGCAATGTCTAACCCATGTTGTAGTCCTGATGAAGTAATATTTGGTCCTGATTTTCAACAATCCTTATACTGCCACCTTCTGTGTGGTCTTATTTTCCGCGATGAAGTTCAAGTTGTTTCGTCTACGTTTGCACATAGCATTGTCCATGCTTTTCGAACTTTTGAACAAGTATGGGAAGAACTTCTTGTTGACATAAGAGAGGGAGTCTTATCGAGCCGAGTCACTGTCCCATCCATAAGATTAGCCATGTCAAAATTGCTGAAGCCTGATCCAGAACTAGCTGATATAATTTACAGCAAATGCTCAAGTTTAAGCAATTGGTATGGCTTGATTCCTGAACTCTTCCCAAAAACAAAGTACATATACGGTATCATGACAGGTTCCATGGAGCCTTACTTGAAGAAACTGAGGCACTATGCAGGGGAATTACCTCTATTGAGTGCAGATTATGGTTCTTCTGAAGGATGGGTCGGAGTAAATGTTAACCCAAAACTCCCCCCTGAGATGGTTACTTATGCAGTGTTACCAAATATTGGTTACTTTGAATTCCTTCCACTCGAGGAAAATCTCAATGGCATGGAGCAAGCAAATTCTCCAGTCGGTCTGACTGAAGTTAAACTTGATGAAGAATATGAAATTGTCTTCACCAATTTTGCAGGTACAGTTTTCTTGCACCCCTTTTGATAATTTAGTAACTTTATATGTATACTTTTTTAGACAGCTTATAATATGTTTTACTGAATGGTTATTTAATTATTTTTAAATTACTTGATGGTGTAAACTCATAGAAACTAATGAAGTAGTAATTTTTTCAACCAAACAGCATAATATTATTTACCAAGTAAAATAATTTTTATTACATATTCAGTGATTCTTCCCTGTGAACAGTTCTGCTCTAATCTTAGTGACTTCCATGTAATTCAGCTGAGTGAGTCAATTCCTCTCAGCTTAGACTTGTGGAGTTCTGCATCGTCCTTAGCTTTGTTCCGTGTGGCAAAATTGCATGAAAATGATCACTTACATATGCCTGCCTGGTATAAAACACTAAATTCTAGTAAGATAGTAAAGATTTATCATTTGTTTTTATGCCTTGTTCTGGAGTTGAACATGTTTTTTGTCCATGTTCTGTTGTTCTTATCTGCAATACTTGCATGTGCTTGATATTCATTAAGCACACCTACATTGAATGCTGGAATCTTTTGCATTCTGCCTTCTAAGTTCTGTCCAATTGTTCCACATCTACTACACTTAACAGATTTATTAAATAACAAAGCTGTCGGTCCATCTATTGTGTCACATAGCGACAGTATAATTGAAAAGAGTTTATGCATTTGTATATGCAGGTTTATATCGTTATAGACTAGGTGATGTGGTCAAGATAAAAGGATTCCACAATGGGACTCCAGAACTCCAGTTTGTCTGCAGAAGGAACCTTTTGCTGAGCATTAACATAGACAAGAACACTGAGAAAGATTTGCAACTAGCCGTGGAAGCTGCAGGCAAGCACTTAGTTGACGAAAAACTAGAAGTGGTAGACTTCACGAGCCATGTCAACCTCTCAGCTGATCCAGGACACTACGTGATCTTCTGGGAACTGAGTGGGGAAGCAACTGATGAAATGTTGCAAGACTGCTGCAACTGTCTGGACAAATCGTTCATCGATGCAGGCTACGTGAGCTCAAGGAAAGTGAGTGCAATTGGAGCACTTGAACTGAGGATTGTGAAAAGGGGAACCTTTCATAAGATATTGGATCATTTCGTAGGATTAGGAGGCGCGGTTAGCCAGTATAAAACCCCTAGGTGTGTTGGTCCAAAAAATAGCTCATTGCTCCAAATACTGTCTAGTAATGTTGTTAACAGCTATTCCAGTACTGCCTTCTGTTAAAACCATATGTATCTTTCCAAATTTGTAGCCCTTCTGGGCATTCTTATCATACTAATAGTGTAAAATATCTATTTTCTTGTTTGAAGAATGTCTATATAGAGAGCAAATTTGTTGGTGGACGCGAAGCCAACGAGCTCAGTCAATAGTCTAATGTGTAAGATTAGAATTTTTCATAGCCATTGGAGTAAGAGAATTTTAGTTTTGGAAGTAGTATGATCTTCCTATTTAACTATTTCGACCATTTCCAAATACCTCATTTCACACTTATTATCACTAAGGCCTAGTAATGTAGTAATACTTCGCATCCACTAATTTAGTGCTACACCCACTTTCAGTTTTTGGAATGCATATGTAATAATAAATACTCCCAACAAATAGAAAGAAGGAAGAGAAAAGTGTTAGGATGAAGATGTTGACTTGTAGTTGTAATGCATTTCAGAGGACAAAATTAGTGTCCCCATGATCTATTTAAAGTGGGTTGAAGCTCATCTGTAAGGTCTATTTTTTAAAGCCAATTAGGACAAGAAGACAACTGTCTGGACCAATATGGGTGTGACATGGACGGACATAATGCACAGTATACATGTCACTGTTCAATTTTTGTCAATTGGACCACTTAAGACAGAGCACAGGCTTCAAATCTAAGGATATGAACAATTTCTTTTTAAAATTATGTTCAGTTTGGTGACATGTAAACATGTGGTAACTTGGGTTCCAATTGCATGCCAACAACTCACCACCCTGAAATTAAAAAAGTTTTATTATACTTTAAAGCAACATCAAATCATAAAGGTTTATTGTACGTGTATTTCTTCGTAAGACTGTTTTCATTGCTCTAGTACATAAATTCTTGATTATATGACTTGTAACTTTATAAGTTACGTGAAGACTCCCTTTCTTTTGATGCATTTCAAATAACTAAATAAAAGTTGAAGTTAAACTTATACATTATAATCAATCTTCAATAAGGTCCAATACAGCTAATGTTTTCTTTTTTATAATTTAGTAACTTTATATGTATACTTTTTTAGACAGCTTATAATATGTTTTACTGAATGGTTATTTAATTATTTTTAAATTACTTGATGGTGTAAACTCATAGAAACTAATGAAGTAGTAATTTTTTCAACCAAACAGCATAATATTATTTACCAAGTAAAATAATTTTTATTTCAGTTACAGTGCGTTACACCATTTTTATGCAAAATTATAGGAAATGGCGATTCAGCTGTTTCTATTACCAAAATTTTAGTTGAACTTTCAAAAATTACTAAAAAGGGTCAAAATTTCTTCTTCTTCTTCCTTCCCAGTTATTCTCCATTAATGGCTTCTAGTAATAATCTTCTTGTTCTTCCCATTTCGTCCTTCTTTTCTTTCCTCCTCCTCCTTCTTCGTTGTTGTTGTTTTGAAAAGAAATTTGACGTACCAAAAGCGATAATCATTTCGAGCGAATTATATATCAAAACACTTGAAACATCGAGAGTGACTGTTTAGAGGTGATTTGAGCTGATCGAGATTGAATTCGATAATGTATACTTCATGTATGATTAGTGTATACTTTATGTATAATTAATTTATATCTAATTTTTGAATCTATCATACTATATAGTCAGTATATAGAAAAGAAAATGAAGCAAGAATGAGCAATCGGCCTTGGGCCGATATTGAGCTTTATAGTGTTGGGCCGATTTGGGCCATGGTCTCTTTTGGGTATTTCTATCGGCCCATGATCTCTTTTGGCTATTTCTTGTGTAAATAGAAAAATGAATATATTTATTATTAACTAATTATTTTATTGTATATATTACATAGGTATTTCACGTATTCTACTATTACAATAAATGCTATCATTAGATTTTATTAAAACTCAAACTTTTCATGGGAGACTTGCAAGCAAAACCATATATATTGCAATTATGGATTCTATCTGCTTCACGTGCAATAATGCTACTTGAATCATCCAATATTTATAAATCACATTGCTTGTGTCTTAATTTATGACAATTTCTTTTTAGTTTATGTTTTTTAAAAAAAGATATTTTTTAATATCTAGTGATAAATTAAATTTATCTTTTTCTATTTTATATTTAATGAGATAATATCACATGTTGCAAGCATTGGTAGATCAAAATCTCACAATCATTTTGAAACAAAGGCCAACTGTGGTTCAGGATTGTAGGCATCAGAAAGTTCTTGTATTGTCGACTATGGAGCATCTCATCATATCTTCTGCTGAACCTCATAACGTGCAGACATATAATGGCATGGAGTAGGTCTCTATGGGTGATAGTAATACAATTTCAATAACTCACACTAGTTTAACTCAATTATATGCATCAAATAATGCTTTCGAGTTGTCCATATATGCACCGCAGATCAACTATTAGCAGATACTTTTACCAAGACCTTTTCCAAATAACCCATCTTCGACAACCACATACTCAAGCTACACATTACTACACACGACCTATCTTGAAGGGGCGTATCTATGCATTAGTTAGTGTAGTGTATATTAATTTGTAACACTCCATCACTAGACAATTAAGTTCTTTTGTTGTTTATCTCGTTTCTTTACTCTGTACTTTACCCTTTCGTTCTTAATCTTATCTCTATTAGTGTGTCCATATATCCGTTTTAAGCATTTGATCTGCATCTATATTGTAGTATTCATCTTTTGAACGTGTGAATTATTTTTAATCGATCAACACTATACCCCATACAGTATTACTAATCTAACAACTACTCTATAGAAATTACTTTTAAACCATGACGATACTTTCTAGAATACAAGCCTCGAATTTACCCATCTTATTCCAATATATTGTATGACATCTTCATCAAATTTTTTTTCATTTTTTAAAAATCATTAACCAAATATATTTTGAAATTTCCTTTCATAAAAATGACATGTATATTTATCTTCTCTTTCATATTTGCCTCATATAATACATCACTAAACTTGCATATGTACAAATGGGGTAGTTGGTGTTTTTAAGAGTTTGTCCATTATTGGTTTCCTTTGAAAGCCTTTGGGAAAAGGACAATAAGTTCCCACCATTTTTTACGAAAAATGATGTCTAATGTAGTTATTAACTCTAGCTGTACTCTTGTTGTACATTACAACCTCAAATTTGGATGTATCATATTAAAATTTAAAATTGTATTTTTTTTAAATCTGCATTTAGCTTTTGTATCAAATAAGAGAATACTGAATTATATAATTAAATTTGTACACGTGACACTAAAAATTACTAATCTACATCATAATTACGTTAAACAATTGTATCATTATAGTAATTTATTATTATAATGTGTACTTTCTTAACTAAGATTCCGAACAGTCGTTAATAACATAACATATACTATAAATAAAAATATATACGTGGAGAATAAGAAAAGTGTAAATGCATGATTACGATCGGCACAAGCAAATGCAGAAAAAGAAAAAAAAGAAACATCATCACAATTATATAACAAGACATAAAATTAGTAGTGGTAATATATATATTAAATTTAACTTATTCATTCTTCACGTGTTATTTTTAACTCCGCCCTAATTTATATATGTAATTATCTATGAAGATATTTAAAACATAGCTTTTGTAGAAAGTGTTTCCATATTTCTCAATTCTCATGATAAAGTAGAAGTAAAATTGTGTATATTTTATTTTTCATCTCACTATTATTATGTTTCACACCTGCTATTTATTTTACCAAACGTTAAAACAATAATATATCCAGTGAAATTTCACAGGTAAGGTCTGGGGAGGGTAAAATGTATGCAGACCTTACCCACTACTTCATAGAGATAGAGAGACTGTTTCTCGGAAAACCCTCGTATAAAATATCAAGCCCCATAAGCAGAAGATATTAGATATGAAAAAAAAAAAGCAAAACGGCTAATAATGAAATGCAATGATAGCATGTATATGTGATAAAAGTAACAAATATAAGACAAATAATGATAACACAGGATATAAAGACACGACTACTCCTACTATATCACAGGGTCATACATTGATCTACCCCTATTAGCCTTCTACCCCTTTAATACACGATTTTCACTCCTTTCTATCTAAGGTCATGTCATCGATGACATGAAACTTTGTTGTATCTTAACTGATCACCTCTCCCAATACTTATTCGATCTACCTCTATCCTTCCGTGTAACTCCTAATTAAATTTAACCTCTCACGCCTCTTGAAGAAACATGTCCTATTTGTTTTACCAAACATTAAAAATAAATAAAAATGGTTTATTTTGTGCAAAATGTGTTTCTTTGTATTAGTCTAAATTTTATCTCGATATTATTATTTTTATCCACGTATGAAATTAGGTGATCCAAATATCAAAAAAGAAAAAAAAAAGAGAGTAAAATCGTGAGGAGGTGGAAGATGAGGACAACATACTAGTCCACCACGTTGCTTTTAAGTGAAAATTTCAAACTTTATATTCTTCTCCTCCATTTTTGTTGCTAAACTTACTTAATTTTTACATTAATGATAATTTTCAAATATTAATGACACTCCGCAAAATCATGGCTAGCAACAAGAAGCAATTCTCAGTGTTCTTTGTAAAATTTTCTATATGTTTTCTGTTGATGGGTCTTGCTTATCGTATATTCTCCTCCAGCACTATGCAATTTTCTCCTCTTGAAGTTTCTGACAAGGGTTTGCTACCGGAAAACACATTTCCCTCGCCGGAATCTGCTAATTTCACGGTGAAGGTCATGGACCCAAGTTCAAAAAATGGTTGGTTCATTAATCTTACCTACTACCAAAAAAAAAAAGATTCTTGAATGAACTTTCGTTTTTGCTACTATTATATTTCATATGTTTGGATTTTGTTGTAATCTTGCCACTAATATATTTCTTTTGAGTCTATCAGAAAATAAGCTCACTAACTTGTGGAATTACACTTTGGGTATGTTGTTATTTGGATTTTGCTGTTTTGAGCTGAGGAAATAGTCTTTGTATGCAGCTTACAATGGTAGGGGTAACGCGAAATTTTTACCCTTTTGGACTCACTTGTGGGATTACATTGTCATGGATACATTTCTTATGAGCCTAGCGTCTATCAAAAATAGTCTTTCTACCTAGGGGATTACACTGTGGGTATGATTAGGAGATAAGTGGGTGGTCTTCTTTCAATTTTTTCAGAGACTTATTATTTTCCTTTTGTTGGAGATTAAAGAACAAGTCTTTCTTGTTTTTCTGCTATATTGCGAAGAATAGGAAAGTTCATTGTAAAAGACGGATTACAAGGATAACAAACTTAATTTTTTAAGCTAATTTTTCCATTTTTGTTTTTTTTTTAAATTCTTGATCCCCGGGGGGAGGGAGGTTGGGGTTGGGGGTTTATTAATCTAGCTTATTCTGTTTCTTGAAATCTGGAGATTAAGTATCTGTTTATCATTTTCTGATATTGTATGTGCATGATACATAGTGAAAATTTTGCATCAAATGCACATGACGATTTTTAGCAGGTTTACTTGGAGATATTATTTGGGTGATCTGATATGAGTGGTGTTTGAGTTTGTAATTGATGCAATTCATTTGATCCTTAGCAAGATATATTTTCATTTTGGATTTAAGATACATTCACTGACAGCGTAAAGAATTTGTGTATACCATAAGTGCCGTTTAACTGATTATAGCAGGTTTTTATTACAATCTTTTACATTTTACCATGCTAGGCTGCGATGAAAAGTTATTGACTTGTTAGTATCTACATGTTTGCAGGAAAATGTGATTTATATATAGGAGATTGGGTACCAGATCCCACTGGTCCATTTTACACGAATCACACTTGCTATTCCATTGAAGCTCACCAAAACTGTATGAGAAATGGGAGGCCTGATACCGGCTATCTTTACTGGAGATGGAAACCAAGAGACTGTGAGCTACCTAAGTTCAATCCCAAGAGGTTTCTTGATATGACAAGACACAAATCATTAGCCTTCATTGGTGATTCAATTATGCGCAATCATGTACAGTCATTGCTCTGCATTCTCTCTCAGGTACATTTTAGTTTTGACTGTTAGAATGTCAGATTTCACTTAAACTAGCTGCTATAATTTTACTTCTTGTGTTTTATTTTGCTGTTATTGGATCTATTTCTAGTTTGGGGTGAGTTTGTACTCTAGTAGTGAATTCTTGATTGCGTAGGTTTTACGCGTAGTAGAAGCGGCGGTGGGGTGTGTGGGTCATGGGATGGATTCCAGGTGAAGCTCAACGAGAGGCTTAACATGTTCTTGATTTATTGATCCAGTAGTCAATTGGTTGATGCAAAAAATTCACATCACTAGAACTTCTTAAGTGAACTCGAAAAAGCGAACCAGACTAAATGAAAGAACCACCAGGATGATCTCAAACTAGATGAGTAGGAAGCTAGCCCTCACAAAAAGGAACTACACACAATTAGTGTCTAAATGATAGCGTTGATATAGAACAAAAAGGTGTCGTATGAGATAGAAGAAGGGCGGTGCTGACTTTGCAGCCATAGCTGTTTTGGCTCTTTTCGGAGAACATCAAATAGACTGCTTTCTCTTTGCTTTCAGACACGACAAAACCCTTACTATGCGTCATAAGGGAATTGATTGCTTCACTAATGGACCAATCACCCTATTTTGTTTCCTAAACACACTTAGTGCTGGAGGCGCGCTTAACAATTCCTACCAAAATCATGTGTCAAATTCTCTAATTAGCATTGTTGTCCCCCAAATTCTTTAACAAATGAAAAATAAAAGTTAAATTCATCTATAGACTATAGAAATATGAAGATTGAGAATAACTCAAATAACGAGCCATTATATTGCATAATTACTAATTGAGAACATCACATTTCATTTGAACATCCTTATGAAAGCAAAAAACTGAAATTTTTATCTCTCACCTTCTATTGCTCTTCATGTGTTAGTCCTCTTCTCAAAATTAATAGATTTTCATATTTTGTTATTTGAAAATTTTGTAATTGTTTATAGAAGAGTAATGTTCTAAATTATAGGACAGATAATGTTTATCGATTATTTACTTTTAGGGACGTAATTTGTGTAGTTGATAATTTTATTTTATTTTTTTGAAATTCTGATTCTTCAATTGTTTGGAAGTTAAAGACCTATATTTGTTTCGTATCTCATGATAAATTTAAAGCTATCGCATTGTGTATACTTGTATAGGTATGCAAGATATTTTGTTTTCTATTAGTTCTCTTAGTTTTCTTGAACTTCTAATATATTATCTACACTTTTGTGTTATTATGCTATTTAATTAAATTATAAATTGAAAAACTGAAGACTCATTGAATTATACCTCCCGTTTTGAGGCTTACACCTCGCCTTCATTCTTAATTTTCTTGAACTTCTAATATATTATTTACAGCTTTTGTTTTTCGAAATTAACTTATTTACACCTTTTGTTCTGCTTAATTCATTCTTCAAATGATGGTGAAGTCCGAAATTTGTTAGCTGGTGGAACTGTCATCGTCATGATTTGGATGTTCTCTTTGAACTACTTATTGATATCATAATTTCTCTTAAATGGTCAATAGACATCTCAAAAAGAAAACAAGATTTTTTTCCCAATTAATTTTACGCGCTAACTTTTGTTGGACAGTCTTGTTTTATAAGCTGGTGTTTGCGTCTCTCAGATCATAAATTTGGGCCTTCCTTAAGAGAGAAGCAAACCTTCTCATATTGATTATTGGCTCTCACTGCTTTTATAAGTAATGTCACTCTCAGCTAGTTGTTCATTAGTTAAAAATTATCTTTCTTACCAAACTAGTCCAATTAATCTAAATACTGCTCAAAATTTTGTTGTTCTGTCAGTTGGGTTTGGAGTTGGGGGGTTGTCAGTACATCTTTTGACGAAGATAGCCGATGAGTATTTGTTATTATTCTGAGTAATCTACTCTTAAGTCAGTTACACTGATGTGATAAAATAGTTTTGTGACTTTACCATTATAATGGGTAGAATTCAGTTACTGTTAATGTGACTACAAAATATTTTGTGACCATACATGAAATTAACTCATCAAGGTGAATTGTGCTATGACAATTCTTTGGTTTTAGAGAAGATTGTGATTCCATATTTCTGATAAATCGAGTTCATCTCTTATCCGCAGAAGCAACTGCTATTTGAGAAGTTCTTCACTTTCTTTTGTTATTTACTTTCTTATTGTTTTTGGGATATTTGGACTATTCACGTTATATATTGGATTCAAGTATATCAAAGAATTCAGTATCTGGATTCATGTTTAAGACGTCGTGCAGGAGGAAAAAGGTGTAGAGGTTTACCATGACAAGCAATACAAAAGCAGAAGATGGCATTTCCCAACTCATGATTTAACTCTTTCAGTGGTCTGGTCACCTTTTCTTGTCAAAGCCACTATCTTCGAAGATGACAACGGAGTTTCAAACGATACAATCAAGCTTCACCTTGACAAACTTGATGATGTTTGGACCCGACAATTTGACAATTTTGATTATGTAGTTATTGCTGGAGGGAAATGGTACTTGAAAAATGCAGTTTACTATGAGAACGGTAAGATTGTTGGTTGCCACAACTGCGCTGGTAAGAACATAACTGAGGTGGGATTTGAATATGCATATCGCAAAGCACTGAATTCAACTCTGAAACACATCACAAGATTGAAGCACAAGGCGTATACTTTCTTCAGGACCACTACACCAGATCATTTCGAGAATGGTGAATGGAACACCGGAGGTTATTGTAATAGAACAAGACCCTTCAAAGAAGGTGAGATTGACATGAGAGACATCGATGAAATAATGCGTACAGTTGAGTTGGATGAATTTGAGAAAGCATTGAGAATAAGTTCAGAAGTTGGGTTGACACTAAAATTGTTCGACACTACCTTCCTTTCTTTGCTTCGGCCAGACGGTCACCCTGGAGTCTACAGACAATTCCAGCCATTTGCTGGAGGAAACAGACACTCACAAGTTCAAAATGATTGTCTACATTGGTGCTTGCCCGGTCCAGTTGACACTTGGAATGATTTAATGATGGAAACTTTGGTCAACAGTTGAGATGGGGACCAGCATCATTTTTCCTATCTTGTAAAATTGGTCCGGACACTACGATTATCAATATATATAAAAAAATATCCGTCCTCCATCTGTAACTGACTCCCCCTCCCCCACCATAGTTTTTTTTTTTTTGGATATAAGTTGTAAAGTGCAAGGTTCCCTTTTATTTCAGGGTTCATGAAAATGAAATATAATACAGGCGATAATTTTACCATATTCTTTTTTTTCTTTCAATTTCAAACATTTTGGCCTGTTGGTATGGTAGAACTATATGTTCTCAAAAAACCTAGAGGCAGTTATTGCAGCTCCTCAGTTTTCTATAGTTTCTATTTATAGTTATGAAACTTGCAAGTTGCGACACTAACAAGATACATCATGACTAAATCCACATAAACAACAGTTTTTGGCTCAATATCAACTTATCTTTTCATGCTTGGTATGCTTTACTTGAGCCGAGATTTCTTGCTCAATACCATCTCTGCACCAAATACCTAACCAAACACTTTTGAACACCAGGATGTTCCAGGACTAAAACCTAAACCAAGCATAAGCAAGTCACGCCCAATGTAATGACTCATGTGGAGGTTTATTAAAAGACGATCATCACGGTGTTATCAAATAAAAAATATGCAGTATTATGGCGGAGAAGATGAGGGAAGGGAGATTGCGATGGTTTGGTCATGTGCAGAGAAGGAGTTTCGATGCTCCTGTTAGGAGGTGCGAGAGGTTAGTTTTAGGTGGTACTCAGAGGGGTAGAGGTAGACCGAAGAAGTACTGGGGGAGGTGATTAGACAGGATATGGCGAAACTTAATCTCATGGAGGACATGACCCTAGATAGAAAAAAGTGGAGGCCGCAAATTAGGATAGTAGGATAATTGGTTAGTAGGGTTTGGCAGTCAGAGGGCCTATAAAGTTGAGTAACAGTGTTTTCTTTATAGCACGTAATTGTCAGTATTTGTTGTTTATGTGTTAATTATATTATACCTTCGTATTGTCATGTGCTTTCTTTTACTTTTACTTTTGATTATATCTAGTCCATTCTGCGTATGAGTTTTGAGATGAGGGTTCCCAGGAAACGGCCTCTCTACTTCGGTAGTGGTAAGATCTGCGTACATTCTACCCTCCCCAGACCTCACTTGTGGGATTCCACTGGATATGTTGTTGTTGTTGTTGTTGTATGACTTGTTATTATTAGGTTGCATGCCTTAAGATCTGCGTACATTCTACCCTCCCCAGACCTCACTTGTGGGATTCCACTGGATATGTTGTTGTTGTTGTTGTTGTATGACTTGTTATTTAAGTTATTTCCATTCTTCTTATTTCTTTCTATTGATGAAAATACTATTAAGTATTGTTTTTTATTAAAAAATTTGAGGATCAACAATGTTAATTAAAAATTTAATACATAGTTTGTATAAGATGTATTAGACAAGCTCTAAGCATTAAGTATTAAGCGTGTTTAGTATGCACAGTAAACACTTAGGGGTGTTTGGTAGGATGAATTAGGAGATATAGTCCATGGATTAGTTAGTGGTATTAATTATTATCATGTTTGGTAGAAATTTTGACTATGTATAACTAATTTATGGTGTTAATTAATACAATATAAAGTCTAATGATATTAGATATATTCTCAAAGTTGAGTGATTTTGTAAGATATCAACACTATATTAAAATTACAACTTTCAAATTTTTGTATGTAAATATAGATAGTCTATCTTACAATTGTTTACCATCTTTCCTATTTTAATAATAGATGATTTATCTTTATTAAATTAAAAATTGACATTTCGTTAGTGATGAATTTATTTAGATTACAATTATTTATTCTCAAATAATTCAAGTGAGAAAATAACAAATATAATGACAAATTATTATTTTTCTAACTAGTTAGAAGTAAAAAAAAATCTACTTTGATCTAATTACATAAAATAAAAAATCTCATAATAGTTCAAGGACATAATTGAAAAGAAACTTTTGATTATTTAAATAAAAAATAATAAATCAAACATGGAATAAAAAATAATTCCAATATTACTAATCCTTGCATAACTAATCTCTGTATTATTTATTCATTTTTATACCAAACGACGATTAAGCCCCACACATGTCCTGCTAGAGCTCCACCCCGAGGTGAGCGTGGAAGATCCAACACTATCCGTTAAGACACGTGAAGGAGTGGCACAACTTCCTAGGGTTTGAGTTATCCGTTAAAACAACGTTCCCCTTTCAAGGAACCTGTCTCCACTATTATTGGCATTATCAGTACTAAATATGGCCATTATTTGAGTTGCTTTAATTTATGAAACCAAAATATTTGCATGAAAAATATTCTTTTATTTAAAAGATAATGAATTAAAATATAAACATTAAAGAAAAAGTAGAAATAACACTAAAGAACAAATTAACGGGGTAGACTAGGCTCTTCTCTCTCTATATTTATATACTCTCATTACTGCTACTTGTATACTGTTGTACAATGGCTAATACACAATCACAAAATCCCCATGTAGTCATACTACCAACTCCCGGCATGGGTCACCTAATCCCTCTTGTTGAATTCGCCAACCGCCTGGTTTTTCAACACGACTTCTCTGCAACACTCATCCTTCCTACTGATGGCCCCATCTCCAAATCTCAGAAAACTTTCCTTACTGCCCTTTCCTCGGGCATCGATTATCTCCTTCTTCCTCCTGTTAATTTCGATGATTTATCAGAAGATGTTCCAATTGAAACCCGCATCTCCCTTACTATTACTCGTTCTCTTCCCTCTCTGCGTGAAGTTTTTAAGTCTATAGTTGAATCCAACAGAGTGGTGGGCTTTGTGGTGGATATATTTGGTACCGATGCATTTGATTTGGCGAAGGAGTTTAACGTGTCACCTTATTTGTTCTACACCACCTCAGCTATGATGTTGTCGTTAGATCTGTATTTTCCGGAGCTTGATACAACTGTTAGCTGTGAGTATAGAGACTTGCAAGAGCCTGTTCGTATTCCAGGTCACAGAAAATTTGAATGCTTTCTATGTTTTGTATAATAGTTTGTTGTTTGGAGTTGTATGAACACTCTCGAAATTAAAATTTAAATGTTTATTAGGTTGCATGCCTATAGATGGGAAGGATCTTCCGGATCCACTTCACGATAGACAAGATGAGGCATACAAATGGGTTCTTCACCATGCTAAAAGGTTCAAAATGGGTCATGGCATTATTTTGAACAGTTTTATTGATTTGGAACCTGGACCTATTAAGTATCTTCAACAGGAATATAACAATAACCCAAAAATATACCCAATTGGACCACTTACACTAATGGACAACATTAGTAACAAAGTTGATCATCATGATGGTGAGTCACAATGTTTGAAGTGGCTTGATATGCAGCCACGTGGATCAGTCCTCTACGTTTCATTTGGAAGTGGTGGGACACTTTCAAATGAACAAATAATTGAACTAGCAATGGGGTTAGAAATGAGTGGACAAAGGTTCTTCATGGTGATTAGATGTCCTAATGATAGAATTCCAAATGGGACTTACTTCAATATCCAAGATTCCACTAACCCTCTTGATTTTTTGCCAAGTGGATTCTTGGAGAGGACCAAAGGGCTAGGTCTTGTGGTGCCCAATTGGGCCCCACAGGTTAAAGTTCTTAGCCATGGGTCGATCGGTGGATTTCTGACTCACTGCGGATGGAATTCGATTCTAGAGAGCGTGGTGTGTGGTGTTCCGCTTATTGCTTGGCCTCTCTTTGCGGATCAAAGAACGAACGCGGTGATGTTAGCTGAGGATTTACGATTGGCGCTAAGGCCGAAAATTTGTGAGAATGGTGTGGTTGGGCGACTGGAGATTGCTAAAGTGGTGAAAGAATTGATGGAAGGTGAAGAGGGGAAAAGAGTGTGTATTAGAATGAGGGAGCTAAAAGATGCAGCCAAAAAGGTGTTGAATGAAGATGGTTCTTCAACTAAAGCACTAGATGAACTTGCTTCAAATTTGAAAAATGTAATCACATGATTTATGGTTTGGTTATATGTATATATAGGGTTCAAGCTTGGGTGATCTAAGCAATAAGTCATAAGCACTTTATATGACCAAATTGTGATTATATTCGTCAATTATAACAAGTTATTTGGCTCATTTTTAGATTAAAATTAAGATATTTTTTGAAAAGTCGAAGTCATAATTCTTTATTACAAATCATCTCTACCACTGTTTTGAGCCGTCCAGGAAAGTTGATTTATTATTCAAATTGGTGAATATTTTGGCTCTGAACTCATGGAACAGTCCTCTTAGTTGCTTATTCGAGGCAAGTGACTTTGTTAAGTGTGTTTGTATGATTGGAGAACAAATTATTTCGAAATTAAGTGCCATGGTTGCCTTGGTAAAACAACCAAAAAAAAAAAGAGATGGATGTTTCAGCCAGACAACCATTAGTTATGGTGAGGAGTAATTACGTCATTTAGTTAGTTTTCAAAAATTATAATTAATATTTTGATCTATTTTAGTAAAATTTCTGACGTTGCTACTGAAGGAGGGTTAGACTTGAGAGAAGAAAATTTGTGTTAAATGGGTTTTTGTTTCTTAAAATGCTTTTACTAAAACACTGAGAACATAATTTACCTAAAATTTGTTGCTTGTGGATGGTGATAACTATCACGTGGAATTAATGAAGGTGTTCATAAAATAGCTCGGGCACTAAGTACACTACGATTATAAAAAAGAAATGTTCAGTCCGATTGATGGGAATCTAATTCATTGTGGGATATTGTAGTTTGAAATGTACATTTCTATATCAAAGACGTTAGATAATTATAATTGGAAAACTAATATATACTAGCAAAGAATATGTATTGTTTCCCGCACAAAAGATAATGTGTTAATTTGTATAAATTGATAAAGAAATCCAATTACAAATTTAAAATTATAGCCAAACTCGTGAATGTAATATAAATTTCAAGATTTGCTCAACTTTTCAAAGGCTTAAATACATAAACAATTAGGGATTTTAGGATGAATATAAACTATCATATATGGTACGGAAAACATTAGAACTCATTTAACTAAAAGGTGTAAAATAGTTACATTTGCTTATGATACATTTGAGTAAAAGCATAAGAGAAAATCAGCTCGTACTCTGGGGTATATCCAAACTTTCTTTGACTTTGATAAATTTAACTACGCTATTTTATGGCTAGCATAAATCAGACATTGAATAAAGCTGATCACAAATTTTATCCAAAGATTATTATTCTAATTCCATGCATCAAAGAGAGTTCATTCTGTGTCAGCACTAAATTACAGTGTACTGCAAATGAAGCAAAAAATGTTCCATAAAAGATTTCCTTTGGCAATTCTTGGCCACCCAAAGTTTGCCAAATCACACACACACACAAATGAAAAAGCTTTTCATTTGGCCCACGTAATCACCAGCCCCATGATCCTTCCACATATCTACAACCTTTCACTAGGGGTTATCAAGATTTAGCTAAAATTTGAAGAAATTCCTCTTGCCATGGAGGCCCTTAATGCAGCAAGATTAACCCCTCTTTCAGTTCTTTCTGATAGAAGAAATGAACCCAAAAAAATCCAATCTTTCCCATTTAAGAACCTTCCCAATTTTGGCAATTTTAGCACCAATTTGTCAAGAAATGTTCATGGTGGTTTAGCATTAGTTTCCTCTGTTTTCAGTACAGGTTTAGCTAAAGCATTGACATATGAGGAGGCACTTCAGCAATCAAATACTAGTACTAGTACTGATTTTGATGCAAATGCATTTGTTGAAACCTTAACCAATTTCGTATCTGATAATCCTTTAGTTATAGCTGGTGGTTTTGCTGGTTTGGCTCTACCATTTATTGCGTCTCAGGTGTTTGGTAAAATGCCTAAGGCATGGGGTGTTGAGTCTGCCAAGAAAGCTTATGCAAAATTGGCTGATGATGAGAGTTCAGAATTAGTTGATATAAGAGCCACTGTGGAATCGAGGCAAGTGGGGAGTCCAGACTTAAGGGGTTTCAAGAAGAAGCCAGTTCCAATTGTTTATAAAGGTGAAGATAAGAGGGGGTTCTTGAGTAAGCTAGCTCTGAAGTTTAAGGAACCAGAGAATACCACATTGTTCATTCTGGACAAGTAAGATTTCAAAATGATGCTTTTGTTGATTGTGTATGTGCTGTTTTGTGTTTTCTAAGGCATAACTAAGGAAATAAAAGTGTGTTCTTTCTAACAACTTTAACTTGTCGATAGAATGATTGCACACTTCAATGTGTTTCCTTAGCAAAAAGAGGTCCTTTGTTCAAGTCTCACCATACCCGTATCAAAATTATTCTTCTGTTGTTGATTGTGTATGTGGTGTTTCGTGTTTCTTCAAAGGCATAATTAAGCAAATAAAATTATGTTCTTTCTAACATCCTAAACTTTTAGGTAGAGTTATCACATACTTCAATTTGTTTCCCCAGCAGAAAGAGGTCCTATGTTCAAGTCTCATTATACCTGTTATAAAAAATTATTCTTCTGTTGTTGATTGTGTATGTGGTGTTTTGTGTTTCTTCGAAGGCATAATTAAGCAAATAACATTATGTCCTCTCTAACATCGTAAACTTTTAGGTAGAGTGATCGGACACTTCAATTTGTTTCCCTAGCAGAAAGAGGTCCTTTGTTCAAGTCTCATTATACTCATTATTTAAAAAAATGAAAAGACAGAAGGAATTTTCATGTGCTCAGTCCAAGAAAATGAGTCAGACCCGCACATGCAGGGTGTGTGTTGAAGACCTAATTAAGTAATTTAAAGTGTGATCACCCTATCTGATATAGATTTTTGGGTGAGATGGCCGCACAACACAAGTTGTCCCTTCAAACTGAATTAGACAAAGAAATCATGTGGTTATATTCTTTAATTAATTAGTGTGCTAACAAGCTTATACCATGATCAACTTAATTGTTTAGATAAGTTGCAACAATTTTCTGCTCATCGCTTTTTTATAGCTTTGCAAGATACTGCGTAAAAAATACAGAGCCATTCAAAAATCATTCTACAAAGCTAACTTTTGATGCCGCACCCGTCTTTAAAGTGGCTGAGTTTAGCTCTTTATATCTTTGTTGTGTAGAATTCTCTTATGGCCATTGTATTGAGGGTTTAAATGAAACAATTAAAGATCATTTGTCAAAATGAAACAGCTTTTAATGTGCGTAATTGTGACACACCTTTTCCTGAATGATTTTCTGTCAAATGCTTGTATCAGTCAACTAGTTGAACAAATTAACTCTTATCCTTTCTCTTTCCTGATTGTAATGAAGCCAGATTTGATGGGAACTCTGAACTGGTTGCAGAGCTTGTCACAGCAAATGGTTTTAAAGCTGCATATGCAATTAAAGATGGTGCTGAAGGTCCCCGAGGATGGAAGGTTACACTCAAAAGTATTGTTATCTTTCTGAATTTCCTAGAATGTTGGTGGCATGAAGCATAATGAATTCCAATTTCTGCAGAATAGTGGCCTTCCTTGGATACTTCCTAAGAAAACATTAAGTCTTGATCTGGGCCTGTCTGATGCTCTTGATAGTATTTTTGGGGTATGTTTTCTCTCTTAAAGTTTGCATTTAGCCAACCAAAATACAGATATGGTTATGTTGTCTGAGTCCAAGAAGTTGATGTGGTTTCTTTAACTGCAAATTAGTAATATGTAATGCACGTTTGGAGTTTATAAACTCATCGAAGGAAAAGGAATGGTAAATATGCATGCAGTAGGAGTGTCATTAATTTAGGATGTCACGGCAGAAATAAATGAGTTGACATCTCACTTGGGATTTGCAATCCATACAACTTTTACTTTTCTTAATTGCAAAGAAATATGCCAAAATTACACAGTTATTTTGACTTAAACTCGCCTTTTAGCTATGGTTTTCTTTTAGAAGGCTTACCATATAGTGGGAATGGACAAATCAAGTTTTTTTTTCTTTTTTTTTTTTGGCCTGTTTAAAATGCAAGGAGCAGTTATACATTTCTGTTTTGTAGATCTTCTGCACTTTTAACTTTCACAATCCTTAACTACCAATTCCTAGGTGAATGGTTTTGGGATGACAGATACAGGTAACAACTAACATACCTGTTAAAAAATGATAGATATAATTAACATTTCACATAGTTTAATTTAGGAGAGTACTCATCTTGCATTCTGTCAAATCCACTTGGCTATGTGGTGAATTACTAGTCTGCGACTACTATGATCATCAACTATTTTGGCATGACATTTTGACATATTTACTTAACTGAGATAGCTTTGGTGGAATGTGGATATGCAGGACGTTTCTGATGCTGTCTCTGTAGGTTTAGGTGTTGCTGCAGCTGCCGCACTAGGACTTTTTGTGTTCTCAGAGGTTAGGCTCCAATGTATCTTATCTTGAACGTTATATTGAGCACAATTTGTTAGAAAGCTCACGGTTGGTCCTTTTTATCAGGCGGAAACATTACTCCAAGTGTTAGGTTCAGCTGGACTTGTCCAACTAGTCAGCACAAAACTTCTGTTTGCAAAGGTACATCAGCACCATTTACAATGTATTCTTTTCTTGCCTCTAAAGGGCTGTCAGAAACGTAGTCCTGGCGATCTGGCCTTAGCTGCACTCATCTATCTTGAAATGTTTGTTTCTTTTACCTGTTGAGTTTCTTATCCTTTTTTCAGTAACATATATATATATATCGTTCAACTTTAGTAAGATCCTGAATCTAAAATTGTGTATTCTGAAGACCACTTGAAGGCTCAAATGATAACATGTAAAAGAAATATCCTTTAATGAACTACTTTTACTTCTAAATCTGCTTTGTGCTATGATAGAAGGTGAATCCAATTTTATTAGAGAGTGACCTTTATATTTTCACAGGTTACTTAACGTTGATACTAATCACTGAAGAAACTTTTCAAACTTGAGAGGTCCACTAATATGTTGACATTTTCACTTTCCAGGACAGAAAGCAAAGTCTGCTACAAGTTGATGAGTTCCTCACCAAAGAGATTGCTCCAAAGGAGCTTGTAGGTGACATTAAGGTAAGGTGTTCATAAGTTGAAAACTTACTTAAGTGTTTTGTTTCCCATATCAGAGAACTACATGTTGCTTTCAACTATATATCTACACTTCATAGTCACAGTTCCATCAATCATGTAATTAATCTTCCCACCTTGAAACTTCAGCAAATAGGGATGGCTCTTCTTCCAATCCCAGTGACTAGCAAAACTCTACCTGGACCTGCAGAGACAAGTGAATCAGTTCCTCAGGTGGATGCTGCATCATCTAAAGTAGAAACATCCGTCAAGACACTTTCACCATATCCTAATGTAAGTTATCTCTGAATCCTGAATATTTAGTTTGATCATTTGATTATAACTTGTGTTGTGACCTGTCCATAACACGAGTGACTAGCTCATCCTGGACCAACCTCACTGTGTAAACCCCATGCCCAGAGTTACCTACGGTATACGAGCCACTTCAAGGCTCACTAGCAAAAGAATGTCAGTTGTCCACACCGAGTCATCAATGGTAGCCATTTCCTTGTTTTGTTCTGTTCTTCATTAACTACATATCTTTCTAATTTGTTGATGCAGTATCCTGATCTCAAGCCTCCAACATCACCTATACCTTCACAACCTAGTGGTAGTGTGGCGAAGGGTGAAACTGTTTCCAAGGTAGAACTATCTGCAGAGTCTACTCCAGAAATCAGTTCAGTTCCGAAACCAGAAGTAACGACAGAAGCACCAGCTGAAATTACAAGGCCACTTTCTCCGTATACCAATGTAAGTTTCTCCTATTCTTTCTCAATAGTAGGTTTCATCATTTCATTTTAACATAAGTAACACTCCTTGGACCATACTCCAGATTCTAACATCTTTCTGCTGATGAATCGAGAATGAGCCTCGTTTAAATTCTGAGATTATGTTATTGCTGAGCTAGTGAAATAATTCAATACAACAACCGAGAAAATACCCTGTGTAGTTACCTGTCCATAACACGAGTGACTAGCTCTTCCAAGACCAAACTTCACAGTATAAGCCCCTTGCCCGTACTTACCTAGTTACCTACGTTATATGAGCCACTTCAAGGCTCACTAGCAAATGAATGTTAGTTTTCCACACCAAGCCATCAATGGTAGTACACTTCACACTTGTATATGTGTCCACATGGTCCACCAAAGGTCATCTCTCTGAGTTTTTTCATTTATTTGCTGCCAGTGTGATATCAGATTTTAGTATCCCAATCCCTCACATTTATCTACTGATTTTAGTGTCTTATTATTTTGTCAGATTGAGGTATTGCTAAGTTGGCAGTTTTTATAGATCGATTTTATGTATGTCATTTCCCTTGTTTTCTCATCTTCTTAGTCTTACATCCTCTCTTTTGAACTTGTTGATGCAGTATCCTGATCTCAAGCCTCCAACGTCACCCACTCCTTCACAACCTAGTGGCAGTGTGGAGAAAACTGAAACAGTTTCCAAGGTAGAAGTATCTGCCGAGTCTACTCCAGAATTCAATTCAGTTCCAAAACCAGAAGTAGCAGCAGAAGCACCAAGAGGAATTACAAGACCACTTTCTCCATATCCCAATGTAAGTTTCTCCATTTCATTCTCTATAGTATGTCTTATCATCTTCGTATAACATGATAAGTAAAACTCCTTGGGCCATACTCCGGATTCTAACTTTCTGCTGATGAATCGAGAATGATCCTCATTTAAATTCTGAGGTTGTGATAGTGCTGAGCTAGTGGACTAATTCAATACAACAAACAACAATAACATACCCAGAGTAATCCCACTAAAGTGATCTAGGGAGGGTAGAGTATACACAGACTTTACCCCTACCTCATGGAGATAAAGAGGCTACTTTCGGAAGGCGCTCGACTAAAACTTGCAACATGCAGTAACTTGTCAGAATTGTCCGTCCACAGCGAGTGGACTATTTCAATAACATGTGTCTGGGACATCCGTATCCCCTGTTGTTTTGTCATCTCATTCGTATTAGCATCTATATACTGATCCCCTAAAAGATAACAGCATGTTACAGTTCATTAAAGTTGGCATCAATGACCTAGAAACTAAGAAAGTTTCCTGCTGCAACATGTTAAAACATACACCGATAATGTAACAATTCTTTATATCGTTAGTACATATAAGTTAAATCCTTTCTTTATTTTTGGTTGCAGTATCCTGATTTCAAGCCTCCGACTTCGCCAATGCCTACGCAAGCATAACGTTGGACCTGTAGATTTCCATATCCAAGGTGTATCAGCTCCACAGTTGCCATTTTTGGAGGATTTGAAGGGAAATTTGCAAGAGTATTTCCATTCTTTGTAATTTATTGATGAATGTCATCATGTCATGTAGATAGAGATGAAGTACAATATAATAACATACGTATGTCTTAAAATATTAGTTATAAGTTTATATAATCTGACTCTCAAAAAGAAAACTATGTTAAGTAAAAAGAACGAAGGAATTATTAAATTACTATATAAAATAATAGTAGTAGTCAAATTTAGAGTTTCAAAATATCATTAATAAGATTGATTTAGTAAAATACATCTCTAATTAAATTTTTCTCGAAAAATGTGTCAAGATTAACCAAAGTCAAATAATATAAAATAGAGGATAGTATTGGTTTTTCCTCTTTCATATTCATGTTCACAATGTAAATGAAATAAACAAGATTGACAAAATGTTGAATAAGACATATGAGGATCTCTTTTTTTTTTTTCCATAAAATTCCCCAATTAGAAAGATAACTTTAAAGAGAAACGTGGTCAGTAAGAATTTTATAATCAATTTACGCTTCTTGTTAGAACATAAATTTTGAGTACTAAAAATAGATAAACATCTCTTTTCCTAATTATTTTGATATTTGATATACAATGTGTATATAACCTATGAATTCTTTAATGTGACTTTTAGGCATTATATTTTGTCCTCAACTGGTGTGACCTTTTTCTGTGCCTATACATGCGCAGAAATTATGTATTCCATTTTTTCATTTTTCACTTGTCTAATTTCGTATGTTTTAAAAAAATAATTATATATAATTGTTTTATTATAATATCTAAATTTCCTTTAAATTCTACATACTCTTCTATAGGAAAATGCCACCTACATCATTTTCTACATTTTTGACAGTTTTTACTTATTATATAGATGAAAAAGTTCTTTTGGATCCTAATTCATATCTTTTGTAACAATTTATGTTTGAAAGCATTTTTAAATGTCTTAATTTAGGGGATGTTTAACATATGTTATGTGTTTTTTGTTATTAGTTGCGCTTTTTATTCCCTTTTCTTTTTTTTTCCTCATATTTAGTTTAGGTTTTTAAGATGAGGGTTTCCAGGAAACAACTTCTCTACTTCTGGGAGGTAGTAGTAAGGTCTGCGTACATTCTACTCTCCCTAGACCCCACTTGTGGGATTCCACTAGGTATATTGTTGTTGCTGTTAATTCAGGGGATGTGGTATAAGAAATAAGAATATGTATAAATCGAAATTTTGTACAAGATAGTTCTATTTTAGTTAGGATTTTTTTAAGGCTACTCTATCCTAAACTCTTATTATTATGCTTATACAAAGGGTAAAATATTTTCTTGAAAAAATATCTTGAAAACCTCACAAATTCATGAAATATTCACAAAATAGAGATCAAAACATGTCTAACTCTTCATGACAACTAAATAGTAAGAAGATTCACGAAATCCTTCATGGAAATCAAGCTCAAATCATCCAAGCTAGTTCGAGAAATACACCACTAAGAACCCTCAAATCACGATGGAAATTAAGTCCAAATCATCCTAGTTTGAGAAATACGCTACTAATGACCTTCAAATCAAAGAGAAAATTGACAAAGAAGAATGAAGGATAAACAAATTTGTACCCACATTGTTTAACAATAACATTTTAATTTTTTAATATTTTATTTATGATTGCTTGCATCACTTCAAAATTTGTTGCAAATAGAATTCTTTTCTGTTATGATAAAATTGTCAATTACATATTTGAATTATGGTAGAGATTTATTATCTTTTTAAATTTATTTTTTTCGTATTATCTATCTTCTTAAACTAGGTAATAATTCTATTAGACTATTACCCTCTGAATTATGAGTCTTATTAACACACACACGCGCACACCTCAATCGAACTTAATTGTCGAAATTGCATATATTTTTGGATTTAATTAGCTATGTCTATTAAGATAATATTTTTTTAACCATTAAGATAATATTATTATATAGGTAAGTGCACTTTTGGACTGTTTCTTGCATTTATAAAGTGTTGGTATTCCACACAATTATTTATTTGATGTCTAAAACTTGTGGGTTGTTATTCTTGTTTATGCCATTTAGTTCAGGGGAATGACTGAACGAAGGAGCTACTGCTCTGCTCTACGAAGCCCTCTGGAGTTGGAAAAAATAATTGAACGAAGGAGTTACTGTTCTATGGAGCTATAAGGAATGATCGAATGAAGGAGCTGAGAATGAATAACTAATCTATTTGATTTTTAAAATGTTTTTTCATATTTAATTGATCAAATATGATTTTTTTTCCACCCTTGTCTTTCCTTGCGCAACAATCTATACTCTTGGACAAATCCTTCTCCATCAATATTTGTAGCGTTTATTTAAATTATATACATAAAAAAATTAATATTGTTTTTTGTGTGTGTTGTGTTGTTTTTATGGAAACATCAAAAAGAAATAAGAAAGAACATTTATATTTGGTGTAAACATAAGCAAAAGTTTGTTGATGAATTTAATGTAAACATAATCAAAAGTTTGCTATGACACTAACCTATCAATGGTCCTACCTCTCCTTTTTGTCAAAAGCAACAACGTGAAAAACCATGTGTGAAGAATATCCCTTTTTTCCTATTCATTTTCCTCATTATTAAATTATGCACCCTCCACCTCATTTCTATGTGCTTTCTATTCTATTTTGCCTACATTTCTTGGCATCATAAAATTTCATTAATTCTACTAACAGATAAGCACTATAGTTAAGTGTTAACCCCTTTTTTCCTTTCGAAAATTCTTGAAATATTATGTTAAATTTCATGCCAAGTTAAAATTATACAAATAAAATAGAATGAAGGGATTAGTTTATAAGGCAAACAACATGAATCTGACTAGTTTATGTGCCTTTCAGTGAGTTTTTGAAATTATCAGATGAGTCAGATTTTGATCCCCATGTACATATATTTTGGATATATGGAGTCAAAATTAGGTATAATTTAATTTAAATGAAGGTGTTTAATCATATCTAAGTAAGTACATTTAAAATGACTCTCTAGCTATGACACAATACCATAGATGTTTATAACATTCTAGTCATTCAGATCAACAAGCACTACTGCATTATTGTTCAAAAAATTGGAGTAGGTAGCAAATATAAAGGCCATAATATCTCAGTAGTACTTCAAAGATGAGGACAGGCTAATCAATCAAGAGACAAATAGAAAGAGGAAAATGGAAGTTGGATTTAATTGGTGGTGGCAAAAATGGCCCACAATTGAAAGTTTCTTGAATTATTCTAGAATTCTTTGTTCACATGACAAATTCTTCTTACCCCTTTTTCCACAAATTTTCCTACTTTATATACCCCTTGTCCTTTCTCACTTATTTCTGTAACTTATAAAGAAGCCTCTTAGTAGTTACAAAGCAACTTCACTTTCTCTCCTTTTTCTTGAAAATATTTAGTGATCACTTTGTCATCTTCATATATAAATCTCAGTTATTTCAAATACCCATTTTCTATTTGAATATTGTATTTGTCTGTTGTTTTGAAACACCCATTTAGTGCTTTTGGCTCAACTCTTTTCAATTCCCAAAAATTTGGCTGCTGTTGCACTTTTGCCACTGAGAATTGAATCATTTTGCTCTTTTGTCATTAAAGATTGAATCTTTTTGCTCTTCTGTCATTAAAGATTGAATCTTTTTGCATTTTTGTCACTAAAGATTGAATCTTTTTCCAGTTTTGTTACTAAAGATTAATCCCCAAATGGAGAAAGTTAAAGCTTGGGATAAAGAAACTCTAATTGCTGAGCTTACTCAAGGGAAAGAGTTTGTAAACAGGCTAAAAAACCAGTTTGATCCTCTGGCTTCACCAGAGGAATGTGATTTACTTCTTGAGAAAATACTTTCATCACTTGACAAATCATTGTCAATTTTGAATTGGAAGGGTTTTAATGAAACAAAAGACCCTTTGTCTTCTTGTCCATCTATTGTTGACTTGGGTTATTTGAGGGATCAAGGCCAAAATAAGAAAAGGTGAATTAGTTTTAGACCTCAATTAAATCATTTTCTATGGTTTCTTGAAATTGAGACATTGGATTTTATTCTGAAAAATTGTTTGGATTTGCAGAAAGAAAATGCAGCAGTGGAGTAAACAAGTTAGAATATGTGGGACAGGGGTTGATAGTTTCAATCATGATGATGGTTATAGTTGGAGAAAATATGGGCAGAAAGACATTTTAGGAGCTATTCATCCAAGGTAAAAGAAAAGAGAACCTTCTTTCTTTTTCCCCTTTTTCTTTTTCTGGTTGTTAAACTATTTTCATATTATGACAGCACCCCTTATTTTAGTACTCAGTACACAACTTTGACGTAACTAGTAAAATTATTGTCATGAACTATGACAACAACTTCTTACAGAAATATAAAACAAGATTACATATTACAAACCCTTGTCGTAAACATCATTTGGCCCTTCCCCAGTCCGAACCCCTTAGTACACCGAAATTTATATTTATATCTAAGATGAATTTTTCATTTGAAATTGCAGGGCTTATTATAGATGCACTCACAGGGATACACAAGGCTGCTTAGCAACAAAACAAGTTCAAAAATCAAAGGAAGACCCTTTAGTCTTTGAAGTCACATATAAAGGAATGCATAGTTGCAAAACCTCACAACCATCCATATTCATTTCTTATGAAAACCAAAAGCCAAATCAGTGTCAAATAAAGAAACAAAAAGTAGAAAAGTTGAATACTATCAAAGAAGAAACTGGTCCTTTCACCCCACCAGTATGTCAAAGTCAAAATACCCAATTCTTTGCCAATTCAATAGAGCCATCTACATCAGAATCCATGTACTTGTCATTGTTTCCTACTCATGAAGAGGAGTTTGAGATTGGCAAGTTGTTACATTTAAGCTCGACGCCAACTTCAGTAATTGATTTGCCATTCTATGCACATTCGGATTTATCCATGGATGGTCAACTTGGTATTCATGATCCTGACTTGATGATTGACATTTCTGAATATTTCGAGTAGTAACAAAGTCACAAATTCATGTAAGGTGTTCGTCATCATACCTAGGATTTGAACCTATGACCCAGAATCCAGTCATATTGAGTGTTTTTTTTTTGACACTTAAATTTTGGAGTTGAGAGTGTCACCTACTTTTTGTACTATGTGTTTTTAAATTTGTTGAAGTTGTTAATTAGTAGAATAGAACTCTAGTTGGTAGTGCTTGCCATGAATTTTGACACCACTTAGTGGCTCTAAGCTTTGTCTAAAATATATCATGACAAATTAAAATATCAGCTAGCATTTCTTAATAGTGATACCATATTGAGTCTAATATAGTTCATCAGTATATTGATACCTCATTCGTATCATATAGCTTTTGACTCTTTTTTTAAGAAATAAATAATAAACAATTAAGAAAAAATTATTAAATTCACAATCTTATTTATAAACTTCATTAATATATTATTTATGATAATTTATCGATATATATAGGATGAACTTAATCCTCTATCTTACTCAATCGACATATTCATTATAATTTCAAATATGAAATTTTGACTTGCAACATCATTGCTTTTGTAAAATGCCTTTCTTCCTGGCACAACTAACACAATCATCAAGTATTTGTTTCATCCCATATTTGTACACAAAACCTTTCTCAATCAGCTTTTTGGATCCCCATTTGATTTCTCTCTTGGGAT